>CAJDSM010058618.1:0-12452 GCA_903981925.1 Ostrea lurida | reverse complement strand
ACGTAAACAGAAACTGAAGAAATAAACAATAAATGCTTGTCTCGTCATATTATTATATAATTCTGGATAGATATACCTTTGATTCCAGCAAAGGAATTTTAGACTTGTTAACCATGGACAGAAACGGATTCATGTATATTGGCTCTCACTGCGCATGCTACCCTACAAAGCGTGTAAGACAGTCTCATGCTAAATACTATCGTTCCATAACGTGTCACTTTTGATTGATCGTTCAAAAAATTTTCAAATTTTATTTTCCATTTTCAATGTTTACAATGCTTACTAAGGTAATTTTTAATATCATTCAAAAATTTGCATGCAGTTGTTGAGATACAGAAGATATAACAACACTAACAATTCTTCGTTATGTAAACAAAGTGTGCCTGTTTTTGTTTATATAGTAATTTGCTTCAAAGAAGATATAATGTTTAAAACGAATTCTGATTGTAAAACAGCGTGAAAATGTTTGATTGTGTTTGAATGAACTTGTAATTTGCGAAAAAAAATTGCTTGAAATTAAACTTTAATAGCATACTTGACATTGTAAACAAAAACATGACACGATCCTTGTTTACATAACAAAAATTGCGAGTGGTGTTATCTCACTTGTTAACTCAACAACTGACATTCAAATTTTTTTCTGGCAAATTGAAGTACCATTAGGGAGCACTGCAAACATTAGAAGTGGAAAATAAATTTGACCTCCAATCCGTTTCTATTGCCCCTATTAGGAAAATTGTCTATGTGAACCCATGCAAAGTAAAAATCTTAAATTGGGATTCTAAAAGAACACAAACAGAATTTAAATTCACTTACAAACTTAGAACAGACATCAAATATACGAGTAGGATCTGTCAGTTGGAAGGTCTGAGAGCCCGTTGAGTTGACCCGGTCAGCATATTGTACAGTGTTGGAAGCTTGCCACGTACTCTTCTCAGTTGATAAACCATGACGTCATATTCACGTCATCTGATAGTGAGAGGAAATACACAAAAACACAGGCTCCAATGAGTGCCGTCTCTGATTCCATCAAAACAGGGCCGAACCTCTGACACATTTCAAATCGTTGTCTGTAATGATTTTTTAAAGAGGAGATCTAACTTTTCAGCAATTTTCAGCCTCAACGATGTTTCTGATATCTTTTGCAATTGTGTATCCCCACTATGTACGTAAAAAGGTTCCAATACGTTTTTAAAGAAAATGCTTTATCAAGTAATAATGTGTAGTGCCTTAGTAAAACTTTCCCCGTTGATTGAAACTGAGCACTGGTTTTTATGTTTTTGATATTTCTAAAGCATTGTCCAGAATCGAGCAGTTTCCGATGACTGTTACTCTCCATGTTTTATAGTAAAGCAAAGATTAACGACATGACCAATCTCGTTAAGTCTCCTAAATAAATACCAAAAACAAGATTGGGCAACACGGAACCCTGGACACACCAGAGGCGGATCAGTGCCTAGGAGGAGTAAGCATCCCCTGTTGACCGGGTCCACACCCGCCGTTGAGCCATATCTGATCAGTAAACGGAAACAACCATAATCAAAATCAGTGTAGTGGAAAAACGGCCTAACAATGCTAAAGGAACATATCAGGACTTCATTTGACTCAATGGTAGGTCATTATTGAGAAAACTGAATTATTTATAACGACCAAGAATTTACGAAACTGCTGTCTTTAAATGTGGACTGTTAAACCCTGCATCAACAACTTGCTGTTATGTAGGCCTGCCTCGATTTTCAAAAACTGATCATACGCGAACAAACTCTTGCGTATCGAAATGAGTGAGAAACATACACACCGATATTGCAGTGGACGATGGAGAAGCTGAAATCGTTCCCGTTGTCAATTAAAGCTTGAGTAGCTAGTTTGCTGTTAATGATATGTATACACATAGAGCTGCTGCATTTATTTATTATTTGTCAAGGGGTTATGCTGAATTTGCATAAAATTCCGCTGAGTCAAATGACTTCTAACGCAGAACACAATTGGAAAATATATTTAATGGAATTAATACAGACGATATGGATAAATATATGAAGATGTATATGAGGAGGTGATCTTACAAATATAAGTGAAATTCGCATAACCAACCGTGCAAAAAGTTTTAACGTGAAAAATAAATTTCTATCAAAATTATTTGTAAATTTTATAAAGTAGTTTTATATTTATATCATTATATACTCTTACCATATTTATGGTCAACTTAAGATAATATAAAGTGACCTTGAACAAATTGCTTGTGAAGCAGAATTTATGTTTCGTCCGTCCTTCCTTTAGGTGTCGGATTTATAAATGATAAAAACTGGTGCATGGTGTTAAAGTTGAGCTCGGTACACATGACGTACTTTTACACCCAAAACAAGAAGAAACCAGTTTAAACACACCCTTGCCTCTTCCAGGCAACCAAATTATAGCTTCTCTCTAACAAAGACATTTAACTCTCACACCAGCAATGATATAATGAATATGAACGCAAGGCAATTTATGTGAAAAATACAAATTAAATACCTATTACGATATGATCATCAATAATCATCATAAAAATATTTACATTCCCCGACAATTATAAGAGGGTTGCAAACTAGATTCAAAGAAATAATAAGGTCATTCTGATATTGGTGGAACCTTACTCGCCAGTGGAGTGTAAAATGAAATAAAAAAGGATGGCCACTAAATATTTGTCTATCTGCATTAAAGAAAAGGCATCTTACCTGTAACTATTCCGGAAGTATTTAGAGATGTGCATCTGTTTTCAACATCTGTAGATAAATAGTTCGATGCTTGTAGTTGTTCAAGCGACTGATTTAATATTTAAGGAATGGAATTGTTTTATTCGTTTTATACGATATATAGAGTATGTTGGGGCAGTTTACGCATTATAAACCGCAAAGCGGTTTATAAAATTGCGTCAACTTGTCCCAACATACTTTATATATAGCGTATAAAACGAATAAAATTACTAATAGCTAAATTTAATAAATTGTCTTGGATCTCATTTGATGAATACTATAGAGAAACGTGAGTTTTTATGACGCGGATCAATTTTGCCGTAGCACAACAGTCAAACGCATTGTGACGTCATAATCAGAACGTCATATAGCGGGACTTGAGGGCCTCACTGTTTTATACAGCATAAAGAATGTTGCTAAAGTCAAATGAACCAATCAGATTGCGTGTTACAAGTGAATCAAATTATACAGGTATAGTTAATTTTTACCCAAGCAAAAGGCAGTATTGTGGCTGTTGATGTAGTGTGCCAATCCAGAACTACTGTAAAGGTAGAAATCTCCGCAGTTGTATGTTCCAAGTCCGCCAGATGGATGGAGATTTACCATCTTCTGTGTATACAGGCTGGACATGGTGTCTGAAATCAAAAACTGTATTCTCGCTCTCCTTGTCTATCTAACTGACAAAAAGTATATAGTGAGGACACCATTAACATGTCTTATCTATGTCTATATAAAGACACACAAGATGCATTTGGGAAATAATGATGTCCCCAGTTTACAACAAAGTGAAACTTTAGGACGTTGTAGTTGAAAATAGCTTTCGTAGCAATGGGTACTCAGAAAGTGAAGTAAGGTCAAAACTATAACAAAGGCACCAATGTAAAGGTCTTTTCACATGAAAAGCACATTCTAGATATGAAATCAATGACTCAAGATTTAAAAGATATGGCTTACTTTAAATTTTCTAAAAGTAGATCAAATGTCAATGTAAATGTCACCAGCTCACCCTAGGTACTAAGACCTGATAATTTGTGATGTCTCCATGCTAAATAGACCATAATAGTTTTATCCTGAAGAATCTAAAAAGTAAAAAAAAAACTATCTTGAAAACATTTCTTGACTATATTTTTTCATGTGAAAAACGTCATGAAGATCGTAACAATGTAAAACAAGACGGAAAGCTTTAGATTGTGATGTCATACTAGAATGAGGCAAAACAGCATAAAGCGGGAACATTTCGCATTACTTATCTTTGCGCTTAATAACATCTAAATTAAGGGAGACAACACTGTTGTCGCCCCGCGTTTGAGGGAAACATCACAAATTATCCCCCTTCACGTGATCAGCCCTAGACCAATGAAATGGACTGTATTAATCTGAAAGATAATAACCAAAGTTAAAGTTTTGTTTTGAAAATTATAATCATCGGTCAATAGCGAGGTCACAAAGTCAACAAATTTGGTAGCATCGAAAATAACGTACATGCTACACATGGAAGCAGTACCACTAACGTTTTGAGATATATGGCATATTACAATCTTCTAAAAGGGGGTCAAAGGTCAACATAAAGGTTGCCATTTCATAAATTTTGGTACCAATGGCAAGACATTGCTACAAGAAATACATATGTCAAATATGAAAGGTATACCCCTTATTGTGTAAAAGATGGCCAAGGTTAAAGTTTTTTGGCACAGACGGACAGCTAAACGGACAGACAAACAAACTAAGAGCCAAAAACTATATGCTCCCGAATCTTTGATTCCAGGGGTTATAAAATGTTCTAGTTATCTTAGATAGTCATTGGAACACTATAAAAAGTTATATAAATTACACTCTCTTTCAAATTGTGGAAAAACGTTTTGTATTCGAAAGGATATTTATCATATACCCATCAATAATCCGCGTCTTGATACTGTTAAGATCCTAGTTTCCGGAACACCACACTGTTGTTTTCTGAATCTGTATAAATTGGTGACGTCATTTCGCATCAATGCAACATTTTTGAGGAAAATATCGACTGCGTTAGAAACAAAACTGCGTGTACACAAAATTAGTTTCACTCCACATGCTTGTGTGTGTGTGTGTGTGTTATTTGCTACATATATTTGGTACATATTACATGTATCTTGAGCGTCGATTTAATGGAAAGGCAAAGATAACGAACAGTGATCAATCTCATTAATCCCAAATAGAATACAAAAACAAGAGTTGGGCAAACACGGACCTCTGGACACACCAGAGGTGAAATCAAGTGCCTAGGAGAAGTAAGCATCCCCTGTTGACCGCTCACATCCGCCGTGAGCCCATAGTCTTGATCAGGTAAATGGAGCAATCCGTAGTCAAATCAGTGTGTGAAAAACGGCTCAACAATAGCTATGAAACATATCAGACAGCGCATTTGACTCAATGGTAGGTCATACTGGTAAACTAAATTGTTATAACGATCACAAAATTTACGAAATGCTGCCTTTAAACATGACTGTTGAGACCCCTGCAACAACTTGTTTGTAAGTAGCCTGTCTCGATTCAAAAACTAATCATACGCAGAACAAGCTCTTGCGTATCGAATAAGTTGAGAGACATACACACCATATGCAGGTGATGATGGAATAATGCTACATAAATATGGGAAGTTGACGATGGAGAAGCTGAAATCGTCCCGTTTATCATAAAGTTGAGTAGTTAGTTTGCCGTTAATGTCAATGTTCAATAAAAGTAGTTGGGAGAAGGCTTATATAGGCTATGCCTGTTGCCCAATCCATTTGATTTATTCAATAAAATATGTTTAAATTATCAATAAAATTAGTAAGGGGGTATATTATAAAATCATTACTACAGTAATTCAATTTGATTCGAATCGCGTCGAGTCGACATGCGCGGATCATCAGATCAAACTCGACGCTTCGCGTCTGGTGTGATCTTATGATCTACGCCTGTAAACTCTATGTGATCTGACTCTTCGGATCAAGTTACTGTAGTAATGATATATAAATATATAATAATGTACATGTCCTCAAATCACCTTTGCCACTAATTTGTGTCTTTCATATTAAATGTATACGAGTTTTTCATTAAAATGTTGCCGTGCTCCGGGTCCCCATCCCAAGTCTAATAACGAAGTCCTACTTGTAATTATACAGATAAATTTGGACAATATTTTACATTTTAAAATTTACATATAGTAAAGGATTATAAATATGCTAATAATAAATATCTATAACGTTACTTTTATATAAATTAAGGCTTGTCCATGAACTTTACGGACAACCCTCGTATGTGACATTGTGGCCTTTATTCGTGGTGACGTAACTGTAAGGACATCTGTCATCACAACGCAGATCAAATCGTGATAAAACATTGTCCTCACGTTGCACATTTCAACAGTCATCTGATCTGTCTTTCTCATTAACTTGTTATTTACCTAAAATATAAAACGGTCCAGGACATGCGCATGGCGTCGTGGACAACGATACTGGGTTACCGTTCTTTGATTCTAGCTTTAGGTCGCCATTGACATAAATGGACATTATAATAGTTACATCAGCGTTTGTAAGACAGGTTTGTCCTTCATCAATCGTGTATGTTGTAAACACGTGACAATAGGTTGGGCCACCAGGGATGTGATTACCTGAAAAAAAGAAGGGTGTACAATGTGTAAAATATATCCGAGAAATAGTTTAATATGAATTGTCAAGCGTTGTAATATTTGATCTCTTCTATTTGTATTGTATAATGTTTCATTTGTATTTTATAGTTTTCCATTTGAATTCTATATTTTCCATTTGTATCGTATAATTTTCCATTTGAGTTCTCTATATTCCATTTGTATTGTATAATTTTTCATTTGTATTCTACATATATATATTTCATTCATATTGTATAATTTTCCATTTGTATTCAATATTTTCTATTTGTATGACAAATTTTTCATTTGTATTTTATATTTTCCATTTGAAACTAGTAAATTTTATCTATATTGTCTGCCCCTTGTATGAGGGTTATTTTTCTTTAGATTATATCCACATGCATTATGAAAATTGACTGCAATAATGTAGACCTCTCCTTTGTTGTGGTTTATTCAGCAAAATATTTTGCACCATTACGAAGATTCTATGGAATTGTAGCCCTCTCTCGTAAATGTCAGAATAAAAAAAATCGGAGAGGGTTACATAATTGCAGCTAGATAATGAACTAAATATGTCAACTTGCAACAAACTACGTGTATATTGACATTCAAGAAAAATACAATCAGATAAGAATTTCGAAAAGTTTCTAAAATTATCAAATATCGTCCACATGTGACTTCCAACATGCAAGATGCAACCTTATTGAGGTTGACATGTAATATAAGTACAGTATGTCGACATGCAACTTATTTATGGTGGCATGTAACTCATTTATGTTCACATGCGACTTATCACATAAATAAATTGCATGTGAACAAAAATAAAATGCATGTCGACATAGATAGCACGTACATGTATGTCGACATACATATCATGCATGTCAACACAAATAAGTTGCATGTCGACATAAATAAGTTGCATATCGACATCAATATCTCGCATGTCAACATAAATAAGGTTGCATCTAGCATGTTGGAAGTCCCATGTGGGAGATATTTGATAATTTTGCAATATTTTCCGAATTCTTTTCTAACTTTGAGAATATATCAAGTAAGTTTGGCTGGAAGTGGAACTTCCTAGCGGCCGACTCTAGAACCAGACTTCCGGAGGACGGGGGTTTCAATCCAAGTAACTGACAGAGGGACATAATCTCGTTTCCATGACAACCGAAATGAAATTGCTAAAATTTTGTAGTAAGATTTGGGTTTTTCAACCATCAAAATTCTTTAAACGTTTTTCCAAAAGTTAACATTAATTTAAATTCTATAGGGAATTGTTCTTTTAAATCTTTGGACGAATAAGTTTTACCAATGTTTAGAAAATTTGCTGTCATAATGCGAACTATGAACAAACAAATCATTTAAAGACCAGAGACAGAACGCCTCGCGTCCATTTGATTGCCGCACAGTCTTTGTTTGAGCATTCACAACTAGAGTAATATGAAACTAAGTCTTCAATCAATACATATGTATTTCAACCTTAAGACATGCATTTAAAAAAAGAGGAAGTAATTTGTTCAATAACTACGAAAGCTCCTTGAGCTCACTTTCGTAGCTGAAAAATGCATCTATTTTCGCAAATGAATACAAAACTTTCGCGAATAAACGCGTAACTTGCAAATAGCCGATTATTTTATTTTATTTGCGCGTTAGAATGCAAAATATTCTATAAAGATTTGGTTAGGGTATAAAAAGGAACCCGTGAATAGTACATTGAATGAAAACTGGCGTTTTTGCATTTAACATACTTAACCTTAACAGTTAATATTGAGCTATTTCAATATGTGCATACCTACATAAAGAAATCGAGAAGATTCCATTAAATTTAATATGTATGTGAATTAAAAAGAAGACTCCAAAAACAAACACACAAACAAAACAATAACAGCAACAAAACACTAAACATACAAATAAACAATTTTACTCACCCTTCTATTTTCTTTCCCTTTATATGAGTATATGTATGTATGTATGTGAATATGTATAATTATGTTTATATGTGTTTATGTGTGTATGTGAAATCTGTATATGTATGTGTACATGTATGTCTATTCATTATATCACCCCTTATTTTCTCTATACAAATTTACAATCATATTTGATTATATCACTTACTACTGATATGTTATATATACATGTCATATTGATATTTCAATTTCCTTGATGATATATAGTAACTGTTTATTAATAATATGTAGTGACTTTGTACCTTTGGAGAAGGCTTATGTAGGCTCAGCCTGCTGCTGAACTACACGGATTTGCTTAAAATCAGAACATTTTTGTACTGAAATGTCCAAAATTCATATAGAGCACAGGCTTGGACCAATTTCATTTTTTGTAAGTTTAAATATGAAATCGGGATGGCTAGAGTTTTGATATTTTTGATCCATTTCTGTGCACTGTATGGAATTTGGACATTATATCACAAAAATATGGTGATTTTAATCAAATTCTTGTATTTCTTGATATTTGGGGCAGTACATCTCGGATGCACCAATGCAAAACTCCAAAACGTTTAACCATGCCCAACTCATACATATCATAACAATACAATACAATAAATAGAATTGTATAACGCCTATTTAAAAAATAACTCTAAAGCTGACAAACCAGTATACATAACAAAATTGATAATGATATATGCAAATGCGCAACGTATAAGAACATGATAATGACCAAATGTTGAATAAACAGTACAGCTTAAAATATCAATAAAAATAAATTTATGTAAGTAGTCTAAAAGATGTGTTTTCAAGCCTTTTTTGAATTTGTCAATTGAAAATAGGCTACCATTTGTGCAGAAAATAATTTGTTGAAACTTCACTTTTATTTTAACCATTTCACAGGGACGATTTTAACCTTTCGTGGGCCTACTACTCCTTTACTCTTTACCACGCAAAAGGTTCGCGTACAATATCTTAAGTTTTGTGTGACAAAGCAAAAATTACGCATTTATTCGCGAAAGTTTTGTGTTTATTCACGAAAATAATTTTTTTCAGCTACCAAAATGAGCTCAATGGGCTTTCGTAAATAACACAAATGTTGGCTTGAATTTTTTTCCATTTTATTCTTACGACAAATAATTTACTAATATGCTTTATAACTATCTTACTGAAAATGCATGCACGTTCTCAAGATAAAGTTTAGGGTACTTTAAATTTTCATATTTGTCCGTGATATTATCGACTTCTTCGTGAACAGGAGAGAGAAGTTATATTCTAATTACAAAATCTAGATCCTCAAGAACATTCTCTTTCTCAAACTATCAAAATTTTACTTCACGAAAACGTATGTTTTCTGTTTACCTGATAGTCTGCCAGTGTGCCTTCAACGCATCTTCATTTATTTTGCCAAAGAGAATTCTCTACTATCATACATAGAGTAGAAACTTGAGACCTATTTTCTTAGATTTTTGTCAATATTTAATTTTTGTTTCACTAGTACTGTTACTACTAGATAGTTCATGTTTTTCAATCAGCAAGTAAATTTTGAATTAATTCTTTTGTCTTACCCATGGTTTCCAGGAAGGTAATCACGAACAATAGCAATGAAATGAAATGGGGACCCATGGTCTAAATCCTCGCTGTTTTGTGCTTTCTGTTAACGATCACATTGACATTATATAAAACTTCATTGAATTATCAACCGTTCTGTATCTGCTCTGTATGGCTGATGATATTAAGACACTTTGTATCAATGTTAAATGTCTTTCAACATTCTCGTTCCATTTTTAAATGTCGAGAAAATATACATGTACATGTTTCTAACTAGGGGAACATTTGGTCAAGACTGAGAGTTCACGGTGGGTGTGACAGAAAATGCTTACTCCTCCTAGTCACCTGATCCCTCTAAGGGTCCTTGTTTGCCTTCATTCATATTTTGTAATCTGAGATTGATCACGGTTCGTTATCTTTGATACGAATAGAAATTTGAGGTCCTTGTGTAAATATAGAATATATGGTGTCTAATTATAAGCAGAGAAAATGTTCGTGGTGTAACTATTAATATCAGAGTCTCAATGTTGCCGAAATATAGTTGATTATGAGACCCCCTCTCCCCATCTTTCCAGTTTTGAAGTTTTGGGCTGAGATTATCTTTACAGAGGTCTGTTTTGATTCCAAACAAACTTACCACAGCGAAGTCTCACCTTGAGAAACCCTAGTCTGAGCAAATGTAGTTAGTTTGTCTGGAAATGGAATTTGCTAGCGGCCGACTCTAGAGCCAGGTGTCCGGAAGGCAAGGATGCCATTCCATATAACTATTACTGAGGGCATAATATCATTTCCACGACAACCGAAATGTGATTGCTAATATTTTAGAATAATATTAGGATTTTTCAACCATTATTTAAAGCCCATACACATTATTCCAAAGTTAACGTTAGTTTAAATTCTATAAAGAATTGTTTTTAAAACTTTGGACATAAAAGTTTTACCAACGTTTAGAAAATTTGCTTTAATAATGCGAACTCATTCAAAGGCTAGAGACAGAACCGCGTCCTCGTGCCTGTTTGATTACCGCAGTCTTTGTTTGAGCATTCACAGCTAGAGTAATATGAAACTAAGTAGTCAATCAATATTTCAATCTTAAGACATGCATTTTAAAAAGGAGGAAGTAAAAGATATTCGTTCAATAACTACGAAAGGCCTTCGAGTTAAATCTCGTAGCTGAAAAGTAAAATTTTCACGAATAAACGCAAAACTTTTGCGAATAAACGTTTAGCTTTAATAAACAGACGCAATACTTTCGCGTTTATTCGCGAAAGTTTTGCGTTTATTCGCGTAAATTACGCGTTTATTGCAGAAAATATTTTTTCCAGCTACAAAATTGAGTTCAATAGGCTTTCGTAAATAACACAAATGTTGCCTTGAAAAGTTTATTCTATTGTTGCGAAATGTTTTTGCTCTCAGTAGTTCATGAACAAGAGAACTAGATATTACATTTCAATTGCAAAATCTAGATCCACAAGAACAGTCTATTTCTTAAACTACGAAAATTTTACTTCACGAAAATGTGCGTTTCTTTATAATGTTTTCAATTTACCTGATAGTCCACCGGTGCGCCTTCAACCCAGCCCCCCCCCCCCTCCCGTTTAATTTGCAAATAAGAAGTCTCTACTATTAAAGATTTGAGACCTATTTTCTCAGATGTTTGTCAATAATGAATGTTTGTTTCACTTCTAACGAAAGGAGAAAACTGCTTCTTTTAAATTAATTCTGTTGTCTTACCCATGGTTTCCCAGATGGTCATCACGAACAGTAGCAATGAAATCAAATGGAGCCCCATGGTATAAATCCTCACTGTTTTGTGCTCTCTGTTACCGATCACATCGATATTAAATGTTCTCACCATATAAAACTGTTCGAGAATCGTCAACCGCCCCGTATCTGCCGTGTATGGCTGATGATATTAACACACTTTGTGTCAATGTTAAATGTCTTTCAGCATTCTCGTTCCATTTAAATGTCGTGAAAATGTACATGTTTCTAAACAGGGGAGGATTGGTCAAGACAACAGGCTCACGGCGGGTGTGACAGATGATGTCTTAATTATTCTTTTGGTCACCTGATCTCACCTTTGTATGTCTAAGGGTCCTTGTTTGCCCTCTTCACAATTTTGTATTCTCCGTATGATTTATGAGATTGCTCATCATTCGTTATCTTCATCATTGGATGAGAGCATGTCCAAACAACCTCCACGGGTACATCTTAAATCATGGAGGAATTATTAAGTTTTGAAACAAAGATCCCTCTGTATACATTGTGATACTGGAGTTGCTCAATCCTAGTCACCAAATGCGGCAACCTCCCGCACGAGAAGGCGATTTGGGGTGCGACATTACAATCTCCATTGTGTTGCATTAAACACGGGGTCGCCCACGCGGTCCAAACACTAATACTCGCCCCACCTCGTACTACTGTTTGATCAAGTTTCGCGACGCGCTTGGTGCAGACACTATCGCCCGCTCGCGGAAGCGTGGTATGACAGCGTGCCATGGCGTGAAGACCGCACCACAGCGGCTACCCCCGTATCACTCCGGCGATGTGTCACACACGTACTCTGGCAGTATAATTGCAATTGAGTGGCACCAGCCTCGC
>CAJDSM010058616.1:1546-12667 GCA_903981925.1 Ostrea lurida | reverse complement strand
CTATTAATTTTCAAGTACATGGGTGAAATAAATTTCAAGATATTACGTAATTTGTGAGTTGATAATATCCAGCTCAGGGTATAAACTGGTACCCTGTTCATATTTACTCTCTCGTACATATGTGTAGAGACTATATCTTGATTTTCTACAAAGGAAATTAGCGCCATATTCTTCATTTAAATGTCTAAATAATGCCCGTGTTAATAATTTTTCCTGTCACGAGGGGATGCTCCGCTGAGCGGTGCCCTTGTTTTAATAATTTCAAGGAAGAAAACAATACTCATGATACTTCAAACAAAATTTTGTCGAGTAGGGACCTATCTTAATCGGGAAATCAGAACACGGCCGCCATTGCTCAGCCACTTGGACGCATTGAACAGTACACAATGTCCGATTAAAGAATACTTTTAACATGATATCATATCCTTTATTTTCCGTTTTTTAATGAAATATACATGTATTAATGAGTTTTATGAGGAAATGAGTGAAGAAATAATTGTAAACCATGAATTGGTTGGTTGATTGATGGATTGCACAATATACATGTAGTTTAATGTCACACTTGAGAATTGTTCACTCATATGGAGACATCACCATTGCCAGTGAAGGGCTGCAAATTTAGGCCCATGCCCTCTGAGGGGAAAGGGATCTTTATCGTGTCACCGGACATCGGTTTTTGCGGACCTATAATCAATCAAACAAGTTCTCTACTTTTTTCTATCAAAGCTTCCAGAGATGTATAAGATTCACGTCAATAGAAAAAAAAAACAAAAAATATATTTAAAAGGGGACATAAATAACCAAAAAAAAAAAAAAAGGAACACAGCTATAGCTGAATAGTTTATAGTCTATAATGATTCATTTAAAAACATGAATCAAAAGCATAATCATTTGACTCTGAAGGCGATATTCTGTATGCAAAAGCACAAAAAGGATTTGAACAAACCTCTCTTTGGCTTGCAATGTAAAGTTTGTTTTCTTCAATACAGTACTCGGTTATCAGTACATTAAGTACTTTGATTCCTAACATTGAGTAGAGCAGTGCTTCTTTAAAACCCGTATGTAATTTGTCGAAATTGTCAAATTATATTACTTTTTCATTGTTTATCATACAAACAAGATAAACAGTCTCTCTTTAAACATCTAACAAAATACTCTTTACCTTTAAAATGACAATACAATAAAATTTATAGTCTGTAACGAATTGTACAAATCGAACCGTTTCGGGTAATGATTGATTGATTATTTACTGTTTTAATATTTCACTCTATTCGGACGTCACCATTGCCGGTGACAGGGCTTGCTCCAAAATATATAGTTCTCTGCATGTCGGCACATCTCAGGGTTCTTGGTAGTAGGGGTATCTTTTTCGTGCCACACCTTGCTGTTGACACAGGGGCCTGGTTTGTTTGCACCGGTCTCATCCGCAAGGACCGCCCCTACGGCACGCAAGGGATGCTGGATCGGGTAATGAAGACTTTAAATTTCGCTGTATAGCGAATTCCAAATTCAGTAACAATTAATTGTATCATCTGGCCATTTTAACTTTGTACACCCACATGTATATTGAATAATCCAGTCCTACAAATTATTCCAAAAATTTTTTGCAAATAAATCAAATCCGATGAATATGTAAAATTTACTACATGTATAAGAAATTATACTCGCATTGTAAACAGAAGATTGGTGAAATGATTAGAATACTTTTCGAATTGGTCATTCGTGTGTGTGGACAAATGAGGCAGAGTTCGGTGTAGTCTTTTATACCAATTATCAAAGACATATTGGGCTACAAACTGCCGTAAACAGAGTACGAATACTACAAGCCATATAAGTACATTTGGCCTTCAAAGCGTAAATATCGTGGTTTATTGCTTCATTCTATATATAGAGGTCGCGTCATCAAGCTAACACTAATGATGTGCATGCCACGTGACGTGTGTGTACACAATGTTATTACTTTAGTACCAGTACGGGAAAATTATGACATCACAATTAATATCATGACGTCACAATTCATGTTTATCAAGTTACCTTTTGTAACATTAGTTAGCTATAGTGGCAATTATAATCCCTGAGTTTGATTTTTATTTGATATTACCGGCTTCTACAAACCAATCATTGATTTTGTCTGGCAACTCCTCTTCTCTCTCTCTCTCCTCTCTCTCTCTCTCGTCTCCTCTCTCTCTCTCTCTCTACTCTCTCTCTTCTCTCTCTCTCTCTCGTGCAAAATTCTACAATTGTAAGAAAAATTGAATATAGTTAAAAGTTTTAACTATTTGTACCTTTAAAAATATATAAATAACATACCAAATAACAAATCAATTAAAGAAAACAACTTTCGTCACACGGAATGCACAAACTTCTCACTGTTTGCTCACTTTCCGAGCAAAGGTAAATGCTGACAGGACCCGACTGACAAAGACCCTACAATCGTATGCCACTTCAATATGGTGGGATACAAATGTGAGACATATGTCTCCAAAGCAATGTTAAATAAACATTATATACCATTTTGAAGCAGGAAAACAAACTATTACCAGAGTTGACGTCGTGGCATATTACCACCGAGAGTGTGATCGGTTGTGTGTGGGGGGGGGGGGGAGCGTAATGATAACGTTCCCCATGTAAACTAACATTATGGACATCTGAACTATCCAACCGGTATTTCTATTTAATTTAATACTGTTAACATAGCCTCGATTAAATCGTAAAATAAAAAAACATCGCAATGATGGTCTTACTCTCTTGGGCTAAACCATGTGTCGGGTTGTCATTTGTCGAAAAATTCTTTTCGAAATATTCAGACTGCTCAAAGCAGTACGTAATTACTCTTTCATTGAAAAAAGAATAAGGTTTTGAATAAAAAATTAATGATCTATCTAGACACCTTTGCTTTATCCCTATATAAGATATGAACACTCTAGCTTTTTATTTAAATTTCTTAAATACCCTATAAAGATACCCATTGATTAATTTCAAAAGTAAAATGGGGCTTGCATATGGTACCGCCCACATGCGTCACATTGACCCTTGAAACACCACACTTCATTACGCACTTCATAATACAGATCTACAGACACTATTCAAACTACAAAATATGTAAAAATCAAAAAAAAATTCTTTAAGCCATCTCTTTAAACTAAGTAAATGATACTGTCAAAATTATTGTATTCACCGAGGGTAATCAGTAACGCCGACGAATCGCTTGTAACACCAGATTCCGGTAATTGCAACACCGCATTCACGGCGTTTCACACCAGAGAAGCAGACTTTGACAGTATCTGTCATTATAAGATGAAATTCACAACGGCAAGTTTGAGAGTTTTACTTCCCGGTATCTGCTTCTCTCGTATAAAACACCGTGATTACCGAAATCTGGCTTTACAACCGATTCACAGGCGTTAATATTGATTACCCTCGGTGGTATTGAACATCTTCAAATGACAAAGATACTCCCAAAATTGCCGTTGTGAATTTCATCTTAGAATGACAGATACTATCAAAATTACTGTAGTAAGTATATTTAAAAAGCCAAATGGACATTTTCAAAATTAATGTACTGAATTACCTGTCTGGTGGTTGCATGTTGAATCAGTTTTAAAATGATATCTGCTAGATAAACCGAATGCGGAAGCAAATTTTACTGATAACAAGTGTCTGTTTCGCTTTTATAACCGTATTACTCCAGTACGACTTCCATTATCATTACGCATGTGGTCCATTTAGGCCAGACCAAATCATTTCTTTGATTGGCGTCAGCGGGCGGTAAGGTTTTTGATGTCCTGATGGCAACAAAAAAAAAGTTTTCCTTCCGTCAATGTTCGTTATATTATCCAAGATGTATGATATAACAAAAACGCATATGAACGATTTATGAATTTATTATTTTAATGGCGTTACTGGCCGCGGTGAAGTAAATTGAGGCTACCAATGCATAGGGCCGCCTCGCACAAAATCAAACAAAAGTGACGGTCCATGAAGAGGCTTATTGTGCAATGGGTTATCGCAAATGCACAAGCGTCACGAAAATAACAAATCACGAAATGTGTCGGCCTATCAAGAGGCTTAATGTGCATTAGCACAAGCGTCATCGCAATCCATTGAACGGCCCATCAAAGAGTTTAATGCGCATTGCACGAAGCTCACGCAATGCATTAAATTCAACAAAGGTGTGCTGGCCCATAAGCCAGGCTCATTTGGCAGTATCGACAAAAGACAAGTCCAAAAACAAATTCAAAGCACAAATTACAAAATCATTAAATGACAAAGTAGAACAAAATATTGTACAATATATACCGTAATAGAGTGTATGGTCACACCAGATGCATGGTAGTTATCCAACGGCCATAACGAATTTACAAAGTCATATAGACATCGATACACAGTCAATTTGTTTCCAATGGTTGACACTTCATTGGAGTAGGGGATGTGACCGAAACACGCACTTCAGCCATGGAAATGTCTGGCAACCGCCACCAAATGGAGGCCCACAATGGTGACACAGCAGCCCCAACCTCCAATGTCGCTGCCAGTATAGTTACGCTAGTAAATAATGGAAGCCAGTGCCTCGCAACCAGCTCGTGAAGTGTAAAGGGCCCGTGACGTTTCAACTAACAAATCATACCAACTGAATAAATCAACCCCATCAGAAGTCAAATAGTGCGTGGTTGTGCACTAAATTAGGATGTTTAATTTATAACGTCACCCCACTGACAAAAACTTGATAGCCCCTTTCCATTCACTCCTGATCCTGTATCATCTGAAGACAACCACCACGGAACCGTAGCAATGATCGAAGGACATTCGATAAAAAGTGGTAGGAAACATAAAACAAATTTGTAAAAAGAGTAGAAATAGAATTGTCATTAGGCGCTCGGTTGAGCGTCCACATTGGGCTTCGGGCGAAATTATTGGGCAAAAGTGGTAAAATTCGGAGGATTTTCTCGTTAGTGTTATTTGGGGAGCAAGGCCTACAGTCATGCCCTATAGCCTTGCCACCAATGGAGAAAATGTTCAGTTGAGGTTGAGACCCCCCACCCCCAAGTCGGTACTGCATAATTTGCTCTTATATTGAATATCCCACATCCAAATCTTTGTTACATCAAACATCAGGCTGTGAATTAGCTTGGGTAGCAAAGCAGGCTACATAATAAAATAAACAACACAAGGACAACGATGTACATTAACGAATGTAAGTAGAAACACCTGGAGAACAACACGCCCTGCTGCTTGAGACATACTGTGGACCCCTTGCCCATGAGCCAAGTAGTTAGCTGTCGATTGTAAGAAGATGGGATTATAATTGTGTGTCAATCCAAAATTAGCACACACAAGATATATGTTTCTTAGCATACCAATATTGATTAGTGAAAAAAACCTTGGTAATTCCGCTTCTACAGTCAGCCACTAAACCAATACTACTTACAGCCTCAAATACAACAAATGGGTAAACGTAAAATAGTAAAATAAATCAATTTAAATTACCAACTTAACATCTAGCGCTTGTTTCCGTCAAATAATTAATCATCATAGTTATAAATACTTACAAATTCACTAACATAACTGTATTTCAAATATCACTCAGCAGAATATATATTAGAAAGAGGAAAATCAAATAACAAGGAATAGATTGAATTATACTGCTCACTTGTGTGGTGCGATCTCTATATCGTATTGTATGTAAATCTAGATGTCAAAGCGATAGAACAACTTCCACCTTGGTATCCGCTTGAATACTATTTCGACTCGCGCGAACACCAAACCAAATAATCAGAATTCCCAGCCAAATACTAAACCAATAAATACCTTAAATGAATTCAAAGGTCAATCATGTCAGCAGAAAGCATGCAAGGAATGGTAAAAGTGCAATGATGAAAATTGAACATCATAATATAACAATATAAAAACAGTATTTTTTAATTATTTATTTATTCAAATCCACTTCTCCAGTTGCACAAAAACTGATAAACGAGTTAGGGCTGTCCCCAAAAATGAACAACAATGCCCTTTTGTAGGGTGATTCATGAAACCTGCGATAGCAGCGAAATGGAATGCTGCTGGATGCGATGCTGTGATACTGAACTTCTTCAATAATGTGCCGGCTCATGTTGAGCATTATCGCACAATGTTAAAAGGCTAAAAAAAAGTGCGACTGGGCTCAGTTAAAACGGATAAACGAAGCCCCATGTACTGCTGCAAGTGCTGATTCCGTGCCTGACGCCGTCCAAAGAATCAGCATCTATGATGACTGCAGTGTTTCCAATGAAAAATTCCAGCTGGAAAAAAAGAGTCTATAGCATCTCGGTTGCATGAGCTGGCACGAAATACCTGCTGTCTTTCCCTGTATTGTGCTAGGTCAGGCGTCTGATGGGTAGTCGTCAGGTTGTTAACCACACGACAATGGTCACTCTTCGGGGCGTTAATCGGCGGTCTAGAGGCTATCAATGTTAGCTAATTGAGCAATGGTTTTTTGTGACGCTATTCCCGCTTGAGTACCCATGATATCCGTGCTGTCCTTACGCTGAACGACCCAGCGAAAATGGGTTTGATGGAAAATCATACTGTGACAAGATACTCAATTCATGGCCGGACCAATTCTGTAGCGTCATCCCTATCGTTCCTTGGGCAGTCGTTACTCCGTGAGGATGGTTGCTTAACAACCTGCGACAGCATAGGCATCGAACACCATCAGCACCCCTGGACTGCACAAAACATCACCAGGGGTAGACGCAGGGTTGTTCGCCTTTCTCAGTGTCATTGTCGCACAGCGATATTGCATACAGCCAGGTTTGCTAGTCAGGCTTACCTTTTATATCCAACTGATTCCTATGAACACACTGCCCCAGTCACATAGTATTGATTTTTGGAGGCTTCAAGCAGGAATCAGCACTTGCAGCAGTACCATAGTAGGGCCTGGGTTTTTCTCCCCCGATTTACTGTGCCCCCAGCGGCACTTTTTTTTCTTTAGCCTAGTTTACCTTACTTTCTTGTGCATACTATTGGCTTCTCTAAACTGAGGCCCTGCCACACATACTTCCGCCAGAGTAATGAAGAATTCTCCAGTATCGGCACCAGCATCGCATTCACAGCATTGTTGCCATTCGCTGCTATGCAGCTTTCATCTGCAATCCACCCTACGACTAAGAGGCCATGTTGTCATTTTCTAGAGTGGCAGTCAGCCCCTAACTCGATTACTTCAGTTTCTTGTGCAACTGGGACAGAGTGGAACTTTGTCGTACATAAATAAATAATAAAATATGTTTATAGTTTAATTACATGATCATTTCAATCATTGCACAGTTTGTAACCCTTGCCCTTGCATGCTCTTCCTGACTGAAAATACCTTTTAGGCTTTCTTCTTAAGGTATTTATTAGTTTAGATATTTGCAGGGAATGCCGTTATTGTTGGTAGTTGGGCGAGTGCAATAGTCACTCAACACGGATCCAATGGAATGTCTATCGCTTGCACGATTTCTTGGCAATGAATGTTTCAGCTTGGAATTAATTTTTAGCTTTACCACGATATCAATATGCTGACATGGACCCGCGCATACAGTTCGCCTCCACAACGTGGCAGTCGTGAGTTACACAGTAACGTGCTCTTAACCAGTGAGGCTTATTTGTCTTTAAATTTTTGAGCTATCTTTCATTTTGCGTCGGTTAAAAACATGTAGCCCTATTGTTTTATTTCAATTCCACTAAGCCGCTGTGATTTAAAGTTCAAGAAGTGATATATTTCTTGAAATAAAGTTATCATGTGATTTGCGGCTGAGTGGATGTGATATTAAAAGTATTTCTTATATTTATAACTTTTAATGTCCAGAATTGTATTGACTTGGAATTACAACTGTGTCTCATTCTAAAAATGGATTTGGAGATTAATTGCTTATGACTTGCAAATTATTGGAAACTATGGATAAAATCTATGATTTTTTAAATCGTAAGATGTTTTTTTCTTAACGGTTCACCATCTGTTGAGGTGTAGTACATTGGTATGGGAGGACCAATTATTCCGTGCCAGCCATTAGTTGTTGATAGATCCTTTTATATCGGTTATCTATAGTACCGCTCTGGTTTTGACCAACTAGCCATACATGTACAATGCATATAGGCCAGGTGGTAGTAATGGATATGGCCTTGATATATTTCTATCTCGAGCCAACATGTGTTATACTTTCTATTTCTGGGATTGTTTTTTAAAAGTGTTTAACAAATCAACTTTTCTCTCATTAGAATAAATCAACGCCCACAGTGCAAATAGTATGATTAGAATTAGTCATGCATTTTACTAGATAGCTGAAACTTTATGTTGAGAGTTTCTGATTATTTTCACCCTTGCAAATTGCTTTGCTCATCACCTGAGAATTTTACTGCGTGTGTTCATTACCTAAAACTATCGTCACGGTTGGATTTGAGGCGGTTTGCGGTAGGCGTCAATCTTTCTAACTTAATGAATTTCAACCCACCTTCTTCCATCAGTCGACCGTTGGATAAGCTCGGATCGCAAACTATATCATATCAAGAAATTTGAGAGGAGCCACGTCTACCTTACTACTCTCTGGCGCTATGCTAACGGTTTTCGCTGGACTTCTCAACATCGATTCTTCAAACCTATAACAACGTGAGCATTTATCAATGATAGACCAGAACAGACGTACGAATTCGGTTCCGGGCAGTCCGACGATGGGAATCGCAGCAGCAAGTGGGTGATGGAAGTTCATAGTGTGTCTTGACTCAGTAAAATATTACTATTAATCGTTATTGCGACCGTCTCTATTCAATTTGTTGTGACACTTTGATGAATCTTAATGTCCAATAGGCCTCACATTATTTTGCTTGATCCCAAGCTTATTCACACCTAGATGTCTTCAGTTGAGCACTGATAACAGATTATGAATAGGGATCTCTCAAACTTTAATGCTCAAGAAGCAACACAAAACCTTAATGCAAAAGCTACCACAGACGTTTGGGGAGGGGCGCGGTCTCAACCCCTAACTTGATCAAGTCATTTCTCCTTTGGCAGCGAGCTTATAGCCGGCATGAAACTGTCAAGCAACGGACCCTCTCTCTCCCAATATTAACACTCTTATATTACGGTTGACGAAATTAAATGTTGCCTTCCCGACCTTTTCTCTGATGGACGATGTAATTTCAGTATGCTGTAATACCGCCACACCAATGGCTTGGAGACACGACTAAACGGAGCCGGCCTACTAGCAAATCGGGATCAGCATTACTTGCCTACTTAGCACGTTTTGACTTAATATCATTTGTTTTGTTATTAATTGTACATTGGGTATTTTCCGAGAGCCCCTATACCATGCTCTATCAGATAATTGTGTGACTTCTTCTACGTTAGAACACAATTTTGTCCGTTATGCAATTCACAATACACGTTGAGTTGCCATGGTCAAGCTGATCTAAGTTCTTTCATATATTTTAGAGGACCGCGGCACCAGGAGATTCTTAGGCGCGAAAGATACGCAGTATTCTGGATAAGGGCATGGCACGTATTATCACTTTGGTTTTTGTACACATCGTGCAGTGGACCGTTTATATAATATATAGAACTGAGTGCGGTTAACTTCATCATCAATACTCCTATCCGTCAGCTATAATATATTTCTAAATTAGCGGTATTTCGTACTTCCTGAGCTTTGAGTAAATGGATTTGTGTTGAACAACTCCCGCGGGCCCTTCTAAACTTTACACTTGCTTGTGTTTCGAGTGGGCATGGCAAATCTGTCGCTTTCCAGTTAGAATTTTTTCATTGACAGGGTCAACTATTACACTGGAGCTCATTGAACCATGATTAAGGAGGTCGACTGCCCTATCCAACCATTTGGGCTACTCCTCATTGCGCTGGACTCTCGGTTGCAAATGAACTCACTTTCCTATAATGCTGCGCCTCGTGGTCAAGTTGGCGAATTTCGTCACAGCCCCAACTCAAGACAGAGTGTCAACCTATTCTCGGCAAGTAACACAAGCATGTCTTGGAACGTTAATCATTATGATATGTAACTGCTCTAATCATTTATCTTCTTGCTAATTCGGCGTTAATGCAGTTGGATAAATTACACCATTGATTCGGTTCCGGACGTATGCATATGAACTTACCCCATTCACACTCTTGTGTACCTGGACTCGGCCGGTTATATATTGTACATCATTAATTTTTCGACTTCTTCATTTGTAAGCAGATTATTGTGTCGAGTAAAAAACTCTATTGTAGTGCATGTTTGAATTTTGTTTTATTTTGCAGTTGATACGACTTTGTGCTCCTTGCGATCAACCCATGGCACTCATAATGAGCCTCTGACTGGAGCCGTACACATTATGCGTGAAAACTTCTTATATGATGCGTTGACCGTCTGCTTGTCATATGTGAATCGCTTGTCATGGACGCATCAGCGCTAACACGGCCAGACACAGCAAGTGTCGTTAGCGCTTTCTTCATACTCTTTCCTATCTGCCTTGTACGCTTTTGTGGTCCTACATGACCATTTAAAAGCCTATCTTCATTGAGGAGGCTGACACATTTTCGTATTTCTTTATTTCTGCTGCTTTTGCATTTTTTTTGCGGGATAACCCTATTGCAGCAAGTTAAGCCTCTTGCTCGTACCTAAGACTCCGCCAACTGATCTTGTATCTCTACGATTCTATTTGGGTGGCCACTTACGAGGCGGCCCTACTGCATTGGTAGTCAGCCTCAACTTTACTTGCACCCGCACTGCCCTTCATATACTCCGATTTAAAATATTTATAATAGAAATATCAATTCAGATAACTGTTCGGCTTCCACATACTCGAGGTCTATCTTCACAAAATATCAACCAGTCGCAGTTTAACACATTTATGACGACAAGTAGTTAAAGGCGCTCGGATAGTCTCCAAATTATGACTTTTTTCCTGTGCGTGTTTGCCTCTCGAGTATCTCCCTAGCAGAACAATCTCTCAGTGCAACAAATGCAATTGTAACTTCTTTTTATTCAAGCTCTTCCTCTTGTGTCTCTTAATTCAAATGATATGTCTCTGGGTAGCTGTGCGCTATTATTAGTTCATGATTCTGCTCAGATTCTGTCGGTGCCCTCTGCTTCTTGGAGGGCGTAGTTTATGGTA
>CAJDSM010058610.1:6570-19796 GCA_903981925.1 Ostrea lurida | reverse complement strand
TTTGACCTTAATTTTGAATTGCTTAGATTACCATTATATGTTAGTATTCATCAAATATCCAATCTTCGAAGCAAGGTATTGGTGACTTCTGGGATGTCTTTTATTCCAGTGCACTGGTATATATCAAATCGCCAATCTGAAGTGAAAATATTAACATTAACAACAATAATATTGCCACTGTAGTTTTTTTTCTTTCATGTAGAAGCTTGAATAAATTTAATCCTTAAAAGAACCTTCTTACTCGTGTTTGTATAGATAATTCGATTTTCTTTAGAAAGCTACTATATCTGTTGTTTACAATAATTCATTTGCTGAGAGTATCCTGAATAATTGATGTCGTTTATAAATTGTTATTTTATAATTATCAATGATGCTAGAAATCGGATCGAATGATACTTGGCAATCCATTTTACAATATTACCACGGTCTCCTTTAGGTTATATATATAGATGTTTCTTAACAAAACTTTAATTGGTTCATTTTTCGTTCACTCCAGACGAGGTTAATAAGCTTAAATATACAATATCTAGTTCGAGTCGAATGAAATCACAGGTTCTGACCTTATCTTACATTTATCTTTTGTACAATCGGCTCCATCAGTCGTTTCAAAACAATATGAGACAAACCACTATTGATAAAAATTGATATGATGATGAAAGAATGAAATAGCGAACAGTGTTCAAGTCTTATAAATCCGAAAAGAAATACAAAATTGAAAGGTTGGCAAACATGACCACAGGAGCGTACCAGAAATAGGACGACGTTCCTAGGGGTATTAACTACTGGGAACGGAAATGTACTGAGAGTGTCATTTTTTCTGATAATTACTGATATTGTGCGTTGGTGTGATAATCTACTGATAAATACGATATTTTACTGTTGGTATTGATAATTACTGTGGGACTGATAATATGCCGATCTTTACTGGGTTTTTACTGTGTTGGTACTGATATTGTACTGATATAAGTACTGTGAAGTACTATGGAATGATTGATATTGCTGATAATGTGCTGATACTGCCGGGCTAATCGCTCGTCTTGCGAATCGACTTGCGGTCGTGTCAAAAATGTGTCTAGGTAAAAAATTAGATAAGGCCGGTTTTTTAAAAACATATTTTTTTTATTTTCATTTTTTCTCTTGCATTGTATGATTTTCAGCATATGAGACATATTCCAACGGATATCAAACACTATATATGTTTAAATGAAGAAACTGGTTTGGCGATTTTATTTTAAGTCCAGTAGTTGGGCATCCTCTTACTTGTCACACTTATTGTGAACTTATATAACAAGCAATCCATAGTTCAAATCACTTAACGTTGAATCACGGCTTATCCATTGGCAGAAACATTTCGACAGCATTTAACCTTATGGAAAGTTTGTTCAAAGCAAATTAAATAAAATAAATTTGATAATCATAACATTTTCGAAGACTGTTGAATCCTGTACATCATTTCTATGACGAGAAAACAGATTTTGCTGCGCAAGAATCGTCATCTGGACTATGAATATCTCCGAAACTATGACATGGAGTAGCCGATAAAGCATATCTACAGAATCTCCTTAAAACAGTAAATTTGTATGAAACTGCAATATTGTTGTAGCGCTTGGGTACACCAGCGATGAAGTCTTAAAGTAATCACTTTTTATATTTGTATTAACTTTCAATATTGATTGAGTTATCTTTGAATATGAATGTTAAAACTATAAACAAACACAACAAATATATAGTTCAAGAGACATATGAAATAAAACCACGGAACAATATTGCATTCGTCTATAGTAAAAATGTGTTTTTATGTTTACTTTCAACAGATAAGCAAATTTACAACACAACATCGGTAAATGATTTACATGACGACGTCATTGTTTCATGGGTAAGTTACATATTAATGCATGTTGATTTAATCCCAATGAATTGTGAATTATGAAAAGGTAGAAATAACGCAACTTGCAATCGATCTCAAATATTTAAAATGGCGAAGTAAACAATGTATTAAAAGCAATCATTGTCCCAAAAACACATACAAAATCGAGTGTAGGGCAACACGGCATTCGACAAAACCGAAGCAGGACAGGTGCCTTGGAGAGTATAGCACCTCTGCTGACCGTCCACACCAGCCGAGAGCCGTAGTGCGAACAAAGTAAAACGGGGTCCCGGTTCGTGAAATCTAGTGCGAAAATGGAACAGTCTAACAAAGGGTATGAAACAATTAGTCCAACTAGTGACTTAGTGATCCATTTGTAATCGCAAACAGGATCATTAATAGCGGCCCGTTAGAATTTGCGAAAATGGATGACTTTTAACGAGATTCGCTATATCTTGCAACATCAACTTTTTGGTAAGTAGTGCCTTGCTGTTAAAAAGTCCTCTACGCAATTGACAGCCCTTAGCGCATCGGAATCAATGAGGACATCACACCTAGCAGACATAGTGGGAGCACTACTACACTAGAATAAGGAAAGTTACGATTGCTAACGTTCAAAAGTATCACGTTTATCATACAAATGGTCTAAAACGGAACACAAATTAAGAGCTGGCAAGATTTGAAACATTAAGGTTCTTCGGTCCGCAAGATGACAACTATAGTTGTTTAATGTCTCCCTAGAGAAGAAACCATGTACTGACGTGCTTTTTAAGCGGGTCCACAAATCAATGTTTGTATGGTCTTGTTTTTAATTTACATGATATAAGCATTTCTAACTTGCCGAATTAGAACGCACACATCTATCCTGTAGAATTGATCTATTTCCCAAACCACGTGTCAACCACTGTCTATGCATCGTTGGAGACAATGAAGGTAACAAAATCGCCTACCTCTGTTACTCGTCCGAGTTATCTTGTCGAGAGTGAATTTAAATACCCTCTGTCGACTGATTCCAATGACGACGAATTTTGAGCTATTGACAGCCCCAAAATTAACACAAATAGTGCAACGTTTTCAACCACCAATAGGTAACTAAACCACATTGGGGAAATACGTCTCCAGTAGAAAGCAAGAAGTGGCCGGAATTACCATGAAACCAAACCAGATGCAGCCACAAGAAGAAAAGATGCTATTTTTCCTGTCCACTTCGCTAAAAACGTCTGTTCCGTCCATAAAAACAGTGGGGAAAATCACAGAGATGGAAATCCCATTGTTAAATGCAAATATCCATACACCTATATGACGGTCATGTATACTCAACAATCAAAAAGCCCAAGTAGAGATATCAGGCATCATGACATTGAACGGTACAGTATAATTTTCCTAGGCACGAAAAATCCTACGAGAAAAATTCTACTAAAGCGTCCAGGTGGGCGATTAGGCCCAGTGCCCAAGTATGTAGCTGCCTGTAACTGATCCAGTCGTAACTCTGACATCACAAAGGTAGTTAAAAGAAACCCGCAAAGGATTTCTAAGACATGACACGTACACAGTCATGGTAAACACCATACAGAATCCGGAACTCTTGAAAACGACTTTGTGTTTTCTTTTCCATTCTCGACTTCTTTGGCCTTTTCTCTTTCGAAGGTTTCTGGGAATGAGTGTACAACATAAAGAAAAGAAAGGAAGCTGAAGTAAAGAATACAAAGCCCGGCAGAACATCTGTGTATCGGATGTTACACCATTGGATGCTCCATCTTCTGAAGCTGTTTCGGTCAAACCTAGACGTAGTTGACGTTTTTTACGAATCCCATGAAATTTCACTCAGAGAAACTTTGGTATGTAAGAATTAAACATATCCTGGATTCTATTCAAATTGTTGGCTGTTTAGTTATCATCACTGCTTCAGATACGGTGCCGTTGTAAAGGGAGATAAAATCCCTCGAAAGGCAAAGAAAGTGTAGAGCATTGAAGTAGGCATTCGCCCTCGCTTCCCACCACACCACCATTCCTGATTTCCACTGCGTTTAAACACAGGAAATGAAAGTACAAATATCTCTGACGCTCAGCGGATTAAACCAAATAACTTATGAATGAACCGGAATTCGGCAGTGATGAAAATAGCCCTTTACTGCATGTACTGTATCATAAACAATGAAACATCAACCTCACAAAATAATTTACTTGTGATGTAGAAGGAATTTTACGTTGAGATTCCAACACTCGAATATGAATTCATTTTAAAACGTGTATGTAAAAGAAGAAACTCTGATCTCATGCAAGAATATGTATTTTGTTGATGTGCTTTTTAATACGATTTAAGTTGGAACACATCCCATTGTGAGTAAAAAAAATCTAATGAATATGAATGAAAGTGATTTTGCGAAATAGCTATTTATTGGTTTTTTCCCCATTATCGTTGCAGATTATAGAATTATTGACTTGCTTCAATGGCAATTGTTAACGTTTCATACACTATTTGACTACGGATTTACTCCGTCTTCCCTGATTGCAGACAATGGGCTCACGGCGGTTTGTAGGACGCGTCAACAGGGATGCTTACACCTCCTAGGCACCTGATCCCACCTCTGTGTGTCAGGGTCCGTGTTTGCCCAACTCTTTTTTTGTTGTATTCTATTGGGACTTACGAGATTGATACTGTTCGTTATTATGGCCTTTTTACATCAGCAGAGAAAATTTTAGTACGCTTAGCTTCGGATCATAATGAAATTCAGGGGACCAACCTGTTTCTGTTCAATAATACCTGAATTCCATATGAGCGATATTAGTGACATGAGTTGACCGCATAGGAAGCTTGATCAAAATTTAGTGTCCATATGCAACATTTTCTTTTTTCAGGGTAGCTAGTCTTTTCTGAATTGATAATGTACTCTTCACAAGCTGTAAAAGTGTTATAACCAGTGTATTATACTCTTGCATGCAGTGAAAACTATCAAGTGGAGAAATGAATTAATACTCCCTCCTTTACCTGCCTTGTGTAATTTAGTTGACGATAAGCTGCTGAGGGACTTTCAATTAACCGTTATATAAAAACAACCACATTATACCTTCAGCCGGTCCGAGGATTGGTTTACAATATAAGCGGATATTTCATATATGCGATTTCAATTTAACTGAATTTTATTTGCAAAGAAAGAAAATGAGAGACTGGGTTGGGGATTTATTTTATTTCAATATAAACGTATTTCAAATTAAAGCGATTTCAATATAAAGGTGGAGGCCAATAGGTGCAATGCACTGCCTAAAATTATTCGAGCAACATTAGCAGAGAGAACAGATGAGAGAGAGAGAGATGAGAGAGAGAGAGAGAGAGTAGAGAGGAGAGAGGAGATGAGAGAGAGTAGGAGAGAGATGAGGAGAATGGTATGCATGTGTGGTGCTGTGGTGTGGTGTGTGTGTGTGTGTGTGTGCGTGCGTCGCGTGCGTGCGTGCGTGTGGTGTTAAAATGTCTCAAAGAGTGTATCGTCCACCAAGTGGGGATAGCTCCTGCACCCTGTTATTACGCTCTGTTTTTCCTACCTATCTTACAGTATCTAACGCTTCCAAAAGCTCCTTTGATGAAGTGAATAAGACATTGGCCTCGTATAATTCCACACCATGGAACGATGGCAGGTGACGAACCAAACCCTGATAGTGGCGAGAGATACGTAAGGTCCTGTTGAGTTGTTCTCCTATCAAATAGAAAACCCATGGAAGGATGGATCCCGAGAGGTTATTTTTCATGTAGAAGCTTTTGAATAAAATTTAATCCTTAAAAAGAACCTTCTTACTACTGTGTTTGTATAGATAATTCATTTTCTTTAGAAAACCTACTTGATAGTCTGTTTTTACAAATAATTCATTTGCTGTAGAGTACTCTCTGAATAATGTGTTCGTATAAATTGTTTATTTTATAATTATCATGAATGCTAGAAATCGGTCGACATGATACTGGCATCATTTACATATACCAGGTCTCTCTATTAGTTATCATATATAGATGTTTCTTAACAAAAACTTAATTGGTTCATTTTTCGTTCAACTCCAAGGAGGTAAAAGCTTATAATATAAAATATCTAGTTCGAGTCGAATGAAATCACAGGTTCCTGATGCCTGTATTCCTTACATTATACTTTTTACAATCGCGCTCCATCAGTGTTCAAAACAATATGAGACAAACCACTATTGATAAAAATGATAATTTGATGAAAGAATGAAATAGCGAACAGTGTTCAATCTTATAAATCCGAAAAGGAATACAAAATGAAAGGTTGGGCAAACATGGACCACAGGACGTACCAGAAATAGGACGACGTTCCTAGGGGATTAACTACTGGGACGGAAATGTACTGAGAGTTCATTTTTTACTGATAATTTACTGATATTGGTGCGTTGGTGCTGATAATCTACTGATAAGATACGGATATTTTTACTGTTGTATCGTATAATTACTGTGGGACTGATAATATGCCGTATCTTTACTGGGTTTTTACTGGTTGGGTACTGATATTTACTGATTAAGTACGTGAAGTACTTCATGGAATATTGATATTGCTGATAATGTGCTGATATCTGCCGAGGCTTATCGCTCGTCTTGCGATCGACTTGCGGGTCGTGTGCAAATGTGTCTAGGTAAAAATTATGATAAGGCCGTTTTTTAAAACCATATTTTTTTTTATTTTCATTTTTTTCTATGCATGTATGATTTTCAGCATATTGAGACAATTCCAACGGATATCAAACCTATATCTGTTTAAATGAAGAAACCTGGTTTTGACAGATTTTATTTAAGTCCAGTAGTTGGAGCATCCTCTACTTGTCACACTTATTGTGAACCCTATATAACCAAGCAATCCATAGTCAAAATCACTACGTTGATAAAGGCTTATCCATTGGCAAGAAACATTTCTGACAGCATTTAACCTTATGGAAAGTTGTCTCAGCAAATTAAATTAAATCAATTTGATAATCATAACATTTTCGAAGACTGTTGAAATCCTTGTAACATCATCTTCTATGAGAGAAAACAGATTTTGCTGCGCAAGAATCGTCATCTGGACTATGAAATCTCCGCAAACTATGACATGGTAGCCGATAAAGCATATTATCTACAGAAGTCCTTTAAACAGTAAGTTTTGATTGAAACTGCAATATTTGTAGCGCTTCGGGTACACCCGATGAAGTCTCAAAGTCAATCACTTTTTATATTTTTATTAAATCTTTTTCATATTTGATTGATTAATCTTTGAATATGAATGTAAAACTAAACAAACAACAAAATAATATCAAAGACATAATGAAATAAAAACCACGGACAAATTGCATCAGTCTAAGTAAAAATGTGTTTTATGTTTATTTCACAGATAAGCAAATTTACAACACAACATCGGTAAAGATTTACATACGACGTATTGTTTCATGGGTAGTTACATATAATGGCATTTTGATTGTAATCCCAATGAATTGTGAATTATGAAAGGTGATAATAACGAACTGCAATCGATAACAATTATGGCCCAATGTTTGAAGTTTTTGCGGACAAACAGACAAACGGAGAAATAGACAAACAGACAAACGGACAGATGGAGAGACAAAACAATATATGCCCGAATCGAACATTCCGGGTGCATAAAATGTATATATATAAAGCGGATATATACTTTCCGAGTAATTTCTTCCCACTGATTAAAAATACTAGAGGGGGTCAGCTTTCTACCTCTAGCCTTTGAGTTCAACGCTTTATCTTATAAGTGTTACACGATAAGAGACGCGGTCATACGTACTAAGCCACTAATCATGTGCAATATGAATGACGTTTTAGGTCTTGTTTGGTTTGTTTGGGTTATTGCATCGGTGGAAGGTCAATTAACAATGCGATTGAGTCGAATCGGTACAGGAAATGATGGAAGAGAAACTCAAAAGCTATACCGGGAGAAAATCGCTTGTTGGTGAAGAAGTGGTCTCCCTTCGAAGACTCAAAGTCGTATGAGCTGCCTTAGAGGCTATGCAAACCACAATAAAGCAATTATTGCACGAAACGAAAATTCCAAGCAGAAAATTGATGAACTTTAATAAAGAAAATTTGGAACTGAAGAGGTTGGTCAGACAAGGTGGACATCGAAGCTGGAACTGGTCATTCTAATGAATCAGTAATTATTCCTTCAAGGGCTAATCGGGATGTCCAATTATTCATTTAGAATTTCGAATGTAACAAAATTTTATCTGTGACGTTATCAACTGGATCCTTGGAAGCAGCTGTTTTGTGCGACCAAATAATAGATTCCTGTCCGAGGCCGTGGGTCAAAGGACATCAGATGTATTTGTAGGTCAAACAAAAATTATAGATGTTGTCCGATGGACAAAAAGAAAGTCTTATAATCGTTATAACAGCCAGAAAATTGCGAAATGCTCAATTTAAACGGGGCTATTGAAACCCCTAAGTACAATTAGTATTTTATACACTGTTAAGCGTTTTTTCATACACTGGTTTATCTAGGGATTGCTCCGTTTAACTGATAAGGCAATGAGCTCACGACGGGTGTGCCTGTCGGCTGGGTGTTGCTCCTCCTGGGGCGCCTGGTTCCACCACTGGCGCGCGCAGGGGTCTGTGTTGCCCAACTCTAGTTTGGTATTCTATTTTGGATTACGAGATTGATCGGTGTTCGTTATCCTTTGCCTTTATTATGGAGTATTCGTGAAGTTTGTGGAATTTTCTCTGAAATTATTTTTTTCATACACTTGACATGAAGAGTCCCTTTATGAATCCCGAAATAGGTTTAAATTTCACATTCTGTTAATATTACTATACTTATATATGTCGGGCTGAGTAACGCGGGTTTAGATCACTTAAGTAGTGGGGGTTAACGTGTTTCGAGCAAAACTTAATCAGTGACCCGGATCAGTGGATAATGGCGTATTCGATAAGTAAAATTCTTACAAGAGCCGCATATTTACACAAACATCATAACACGTAGTGCAATTTCTCAGTAAACTAATGCCTCATCATACAAACTGACGTGTGCTACTTTTTATCCGGTAGGCATCTAGTGTTATTATCCTCGCACAGTAGATTAATCACTTTTGGGCTTGATATCGTTGATAATGTCGATATAAAAAAAGTTATTCAACCTGGCAAAATAAATTTACTCAAATCATAAACATTATGCTTCTTATGTATAGCGTATAATCTTCCATACCACAAAATTTGTATCATAATGACGTCAGACCTTCACCAACCGTGATCAAGGTAAACTCACTAACAGCTAAATATTTTATTTCCAGTGCGCTTTCTCGCAAACCCCGGAGTCCCTGGGACAGCTCCCATTGCCTTCTCTGCCGTATATCGCAAACAGTTGACAACGTATACGACAACCAAATATTTTTCTACGACAATATAATTACCAATTCCGGAAAGCATACAACAAAAACAATGGATGTTTACAGCGCCACTCAAAGGGCTTCTATGCCTCTCTTCTCTTATACCCATACTCGGGAAAATTCTGGAAGCGCACATTGTTCGCAACGGAAATCCATTCTGCAATCTATATGCAGGCGACATGGATTTCGATGGTCCCGGATTCAACATGGCCGTTAATGAGTTGGAAGTGGAGACGCCTGTTTGGGTAAAAATTCACGATAAATATCATGGCGCTGGGGTCAGAGTCGACGGTCCTTGACATCCTTTACAGGGTTTTGTTTACCGAGACGGAATGAACATTTTGTTTGTAAATAATGATTTATTATAAATGTTTCTCATATTTCATTAGTGTCTATGAGCAGCAGAATGGTATGCAAATCAGCTTCTCTCCTAAACGATCTCGTATTTGAGTAGCACCTGCCTATGTGTTGATTCAACATGCGAAATTATTATGAAACAACGAGAAGTTTGTATGGAATAACTGTTCTATTTGTAAACCAAACCAATAATTGCAAACTGTTGTCTTTGAGCGAGACTGCTGAAACTCCTGTAGCGTACACTTATTTTGTCAATAGCCTACTTCGATTCAAAATGTATAATACTCGATCGTGCGTATCAAACAACACCACAAGCAGATGGAAGTTTGCTGCATCAAATGAATTGTTGACCTTCAGGTCTGAATCATTCCGGTTATCCTGAGCGGGGTTGTTAGTTTGCTGGTTAATGTCTATGTTCAATGATTATCTGGTTGAAACAAATGTCTTAAACTTTGTGGGTCTTTTATATCAAGTTCACTGGAATATGTCAAACCGAATAAGAGTGAATGAGTATTATTGATACAAAAAAAAATACTCTCTAAGTGAGATTTAAAGGTCATAGGAATAGACTCTTTTTCTCATGTCTGGGTTTGGGAATAAAGTGCGATTGCTATATAAAAACATGTCAGCTAGTATTAGAGCCAAATTCGTGGTCATGGGAATTTAAACAGACTACGAAATGTTTTTACAATGTGTTGCCAATTAGTACACAGTGTATGTACTTCTTTACTCGATTAAGGTCATTCTCCAAGACATGATAGTACCGAGATGTTTAAACTTTAATATCCAGACACCGATTACCGAACGTCATAAATCGACTATCGTGGAAACTTAATAGGATATGTGAAAATGACTGTCTGTGAAATGAAAATCAAAGAATAACGAACAGTAACCAACTTGTAAGTCCCAAATAGACTTCAAAAAGAAATGTTGGACAACGCGGACACCCTGAACACACCAGAGGCGGAATTAATCAGAATCCCTAGCAAGAGAAAGTATCCCGTGTCACCGGTTTACACACCGGCTGTTAAGCCCAATGTCTTGAGCAAGGTAAAACAGAGTAATATTCACCGACTAAAAATCAGTTTGAGTAAAAACCGGCTAACACTATCGTTATGAACATGTCAGACAGATTTAGACCCAATCGGCAGATTCCATAGCAACTAGATCGTTCTAACGACCGAATCATAACGCTGTCTAAAACGTGACTGTTGAAACCCCTTTGAAACAACTTGGAGAGGGTGTTCTACTACGGTGGGGCGTTCTTCAGTTTTCAGAACGTGCCCGATGACTTTTGTTTATAAAAATCAAACAATGAGATATGTTTCATTCTAATTCAACAACTTGTCTGTACAGCACTACGTCGATTCAAAAAGAGATCATACCCAGTATGGAATAAGTTGAGGAGAATACCCACCACAGCAGTGAGATGAAGTGCTTGCTAATAAATATGGGAATTAACGACGGAAAGCTAATCTTCGGCCCGTATTTGACCTTAATTTTGAATTGCTAGATTCCTATTAATGTTAGTATTCAATCAAAATATCAACTTCGAAGCAGGTATTGGGACTTCTGGTGATTGTCTTTATATTCCAGTGCATGGTATATATCAAGATCGCCAATCTGGAAGTGAAAATATTAACATTAAAAAGTTAATATTTGCACTGTATTTATTTTTCTTTTCATGTAGAAGCTTTGATATAAATTTAATCCTTAAAAGAACCTTCTACTACTCCGTGTTTGTATAGATAATTCGATTTTCTTTAAAAGACGTACTGATAGTCTTGTTGTTTACAATAATCATTGCTGAGAGTATCCTGAATAATTGTGTCGTTTTATAAATTGTTATTTTATAATATCAATGATGCTAGAAATCGGATCGAATGATACTGGCACCATTTTACATATAGCACGGTCTCCTTTAATATCATATATAGATGTTTCTTAACAAAACTTAATTGGTTCATTTTTCGTTCAACTCCATGAGGTTAAAAGCTTATAATCTAAATAATCTAGTTCCGAGTCGAATGAAATCACAGGTTCCGTGAGCTTATCTCTTACATTTATACTTTTACAATCGGTCCATCAGTTTTCAAAACAATATGAGACAAACCACTTATTGATAAAAATGTGATTTGATGAAAGAATGAATAGCGAACAGTGTTCAAGTCTTATAAATCGAAAAGAAATACAAAATTGAAAGGTTGGGCAAACATTGACCACAGGAGCGTTACCAGAATAGGACGACGTTCCTAGGGGCATCTAACTACTGGGAACGGAAATGTACTGAGAGTTCATTTTTTACTGATTAATTACTGATATTCGTGCTGTTGGTGCTGGATAATCTACTGATAAAGTACGGATATTTTTACTGTTGTATCTGTATAATTACTGTGGACTTGATAATTGCCGATCTTTACTGTGGTTTTTACTGTGTGGTACTGATATTGTACTGATATAAGTACGTGAAGTACTATGGAATATTGATACTTGCTGATAATGTGCTGATATCTGCCGAGGCTTATCGCTTCGTCTGCGAAGTCGACTTGCGGGTCGTGTGCAAAATGTGTCTAGGTAAAAATTGATAAGGCGTTTTTTAAAACCATATTTTTTTATTTTCATTTTTTTTTGCATGTATGATTTTCAGCTATTGAGACATATTCCAACGGATATCAAACCTATATCTGTTTAATGAAGAAACCTGGTTTGGACAGATTTTATTTTAAGTCCAGTAGTTGGAGCATCCTCTTACTTAGTCACCTTTATTGTGAACCTATATACAGGCAATCCATAGTTCAAAATCACTACGTTGAACACGGCCTTATCCATTGGCGAAACATTTTGACAGCATTTAACCTTATGGAAAGTTGTTCAAGCAAATTAAATAAATCAATTTGATAATCATAAACATTTTCGAAGACTGTTGAAACCTGTAACATCAATTTCTATGAGAGAAACAGATTTGCTGCGCAAGAATCGTCATCTGGACTATGAATATCTCCGAAACTGAGACATGGATAGCCGATAAAGCATATACTACAGAATCCCTTTAAACAGTAAAGTTTGTGAAACTGCAATATTGTTGTAGCGCTTCGGGTACACCAGCGATGAAGTTTCAAGTAATCATCTTTTTATATTTTATTAATCTTTCATATTTGATTGAGTTATCTTTGAATCATGAATGTTAAAACTAAACAACACAACAAAAATATCAAGGACATCTGAAAATAAAAACCTACGGAACAAATTGCATCACGTCTATAATAGTAAAATGTTTTTTATGTTTACTTTCACAGATTAGCAAATTTACCAACACAACATCGGTTAAATGATTTACATGACGAACTATTGTTTCGGAGTAAGTTACATATAATGGCATTTGATTGTAATCGCCAATGAATTGTGAATTATGAAAGGTTAGATAATAACGAACTTGCAATCGATCTCAAATATTAAAATGGCGAAGTAAACAATGTATTAAAAGCAATCATTGTGTCCAAAAACACATAAAAATCGAGTGTAGGGCAACACGGCATTCGACAAAACCGAAGCAGGATCAGGTGCCATTGGAGAGTAAGCATCCTCTGCTGCCGTCACACCCAGCCGAGAGCCGTAGTGCGACAAA
>CAJDSM010058607.1:2693-14830 GCA_903981925.1 Ostrea lurida | reverse complement strand
ATTGCAAAGGCCCACTGAGGTATCATTAATATTTTTTAATAAATTACATTATAACAATTATTTTGCTGGGTTTTTTTTTTAGGTCAATACCGAAGATTTAGACACCTGAGAAGTACATATCACCGAGCCCGAAGGGCGAAGTGATATTTTAACTTCGAAGGTGGTCTAAATCATCGTAAATGACCGATAAAGCAGTAATGATTAATTTTTATTATATGATTAAATGATTAAAAAACCTTGAAGATTGTTCTTTGCTTTGATTGTACGTAAGGAGGTGAATCGATCGATCGCGGCAAGTTGGCCGAGATCCAAAAAGGTAATAAATCTAATAATTCACCTGGAAAATCTCCGCGTTTCCTGTAGGGTAAAGTGCCTTAAAGTAACCTAAGTGTGGGAGCTGTGGTAGAGAAATTTCTAGTGAATCAGGTGGAAAGCAAGTAGCTGGGGAATTATGGGCATGTGGCGTGTGTGATAATGTATGGTTAAGTTACTGGATGATATATGCTATGCAAGTAGCAACTGCAATGCTGAGATAATTGAGATAAAATAGAACACCGCCCCTTCAAAATAAGACACCTGAAAATATATGAGATTGGGTGCCTTAGTTTTAACGTCATTTCAAGTCCCAGAACGTCACAAAAAATGATTTGTTCGTGCAATAAAGGCTTGCTTTACTAAAAGCCATGGCCAAACCGGCGTGAAAATCGGCTGTAGAAAATGAGTTTCAGGCATGGATTGAAAATATGGGAGAACAATGGAGTTTTTCTACTATGACGTCAGAGTTGTCTATTAGATGCCAACAATGGTTACTAAAAGGGAATTGGGTGGATTCTTTAATTGAGCGTAATTCCTTCAATTTTTTGGTGGAATTTCGAAATTGAAACACTCAATCGAAGAGGAAATTGTCTGTTCTAAATCAGGTAGTGCCATCACATTTGGAAGTGCGACACTCGCAGCAAGAAAAATATCCAGCGTTCCTGTAAGGTAAAGTTGCCCTTAGTAACCTAAGTGTGGGAAGCTGTGTAAAAGAATATTCCTTTAGTGAACAGGGGAAAGCAGTAGCCCGTGAAAATGGGCATGTGGCGTGTGTGATTGTTTATGGGCGTAAGTTTCTGAGACGATATATCTATCAAGTAGCACGCAAATATGCTGAGATAATTGAGATCAATGGCACATCCCAAAAAACGACATCGGAATTAAAGAGGTGAGATCGGGGCCTTATTTTAACGCCCATTTCGAGTTCGAATGTAAACGAAAAATGGGATTCGTTTTGGTGCAACAGAGGCTTTGCTTAACTAAGCCATGGGAGAATAATCGCGTGAAAATCGCTTTAGAAACGAAATTTTTGGCCTGGATTTGAAAAATAAAGGGACAACAATTGGGATTTTTTTTTCTAACTGTGAAACGTCACTGTATTCTCTTAGTACGAGCGAACATGGTTATTAAGAGAATAGGGTGACATTCTTTGATGGGCGTATTTCCTTTCCCCTCCTTTTTTTTTTTTTTTTTTTTTTTTTTTTTTTTTTTGAATTTCCAAAACTTGAAACACTCAAATCGATCAAGAAAAATGTTATACTCTATCAAGGTTGGTGGCCCATCCATACTTGAGTGCAACGCAACGCATCAGTAATAATATCCGCGCTCCGTAAGGTATAATGCCTTAGTAAACAGTGTGGGAGCTGTGTAGAGGTAAACAGGGGAAAGCAGTAGCTGGGAAATTATGGGCGTGTGTGATATGTATAGTTTAAGTTGCTGGGATGATATATCTATGCAAGTAGCTACGCAATGCTGAGTAAAATGGGCACCCTACTACAAAAATATGACACCGACCAATAATGTGAGATTGGGGCCTTAATTGTAATGCCATTTCAAGTCCGAAACTTAAGAAAATGGATTCCGTTCGGTGCAATAGACACTTGCTTGGCCTGGCAAGCCATGGCTGAAAATCGCGTGAAATCGCTTTAGAAAATGAGTTTTAGGACATGATTGAAAATATGGGAACAACAATGGAGTTTTTTCTACTGTGACGTCATGCAGTCGTCTATTAGATATGCGACGAAATGGTTACTAAGAGGAATTGGGTGGCATTCTTTAATTGACGCGTATTTCCTTACATTTTTTAGTGGAATTTTGAAACTTGAAACACTCAATCGAGAGGAAATTTTCGGGCTCTATCAGGGTAGTGCCCATCATATTTGAGTGCGACACTCGTATAGAAAAATAGCCAACGCTCCTATATAGTAAAGTGCATAGTAACCTAAGTGTGGGGAGCTGTGTAGAGAATGATTCCTTAGTGATCAAGGGGAAAAGCAGTAAGTTGGGGATTATGGACATGGCGTGTGTGATATGTATAGGTTTTAAGTTGCTGGGGATGATAATATCTATGCAAGTAGCAAACCAAATGCTGAGATAAATTGATATAAATGGGCACCTCCCCTCCCCCCTCATAAATAAGACAAACCGAAAAATAATGTGAGATTGGGGCCCTTAATTTTAAACGCATTTTCAAGTTCGGAACGTAACAAAAGTGGATTCGTTCGGTGCATAGGGCTTGCTTTAACTGAAGCCATGGGCCAAAAAAATACCGCGTGAAAATTGCTTTAGGATGAGTTTCAGGCCATGGATTGAAAAATAAGGACAGCAATGGAGTTTTTCTACTATGACGTCACAGTTGTCGTATTAGACAATGTGCCAACAATGGTTATGAAAAGGATTTGTGGCATTTCTTTAATTGTCATGAGCATATTCCTTCATTTTCTGGTGGATTTCGAACTTGAAGCACTCAATCGAGAAGGAAATTTTTGTTCTATCAGGTAAGTGCCCACATATTGAGTGCGCACTCCGTTTCAGAAAATATCACGCTCCTCGTACGTAAAGTGCCATAGTAACCTAAGTGTGGGAGCTGTGTAGAGAATATTTCTAGTGATCAGGGAAGAGTAGCCCGTTGAAAATGGGTAATGCGGCGTGTGTGATATGTATGGGCGTAAAGTAGCACGCAAATGCTGAGATAATTGAAGATCCATGTGACCATCCCAAAAATATCGACATCTGGATTAAGGTGAAGATTGGGGTCTTAATTTTAATGCCATTTCGAGTTCGAACGTAACAAAAAATGGATTCCTTCGGTACACAGAGGCTTTTGCCTTACTGATGCCATGGCCGAAACTCCGTGAAATTCTTTAGAAATTGAGTTTTAGGCCTTGGATTGAAAATAAGGGACACAATAAAGAAATTTTTTCTACTGTGACGTCACGTCGTCTTCTGTAGATGTGCGAACAATGGTTACTAAGAGGAATAGGGTGACATTCTCTGATTGAGCGTATTTCCTTCCATTTTTCGGCCAAATTTCAAACTTGAAACATGCTCAATGCGACAATTTTTTTTATACTCTATCAGGTGGTGACCATCATACTTGAGTGCGAGCGCCATCGCAATCAGTATATATCCAGCGCTCCCATATAACGTAAAGTGCCTTAGTAACACCAAGTGTTGGGAGATGTGTAGAGAATATTCCTAGTGATCAGGTGGAAAAGCAGTAAGCTGAGGATTATGGGCATGTGTGATATGTAATAGGCGTAAGTTGCTGGGATGATATATCTATGAAAAAGTAAGAACGCATATGCTGAGATAAATGGGCACCCTACTCCAAAAATACGACACCGACAATAATGTGAGATTGGGGCCGTAATTGTAAATGCCATTTCAAGTCCGAACTTAAGAAAAATGGATTCGTTCGATTGCATAAAGACTTGCTTTGCTGCAGCTAATGGCTGAAAAAATCGCTTTTAGAAATGAGATTTAGGCCTTGGAATTGAAAAATATGGGAAGCCAACAATGGAGTTTTTCTTACTGTGACGTCGTGCAGGTCGTCTAGTAGAATATGCGAAGAATGGTTACTAAGGGGAATTGGGTGGGCATTCTTTAATTGAGCGCATTTCCTGAATTTTTACTGGAATTTCGTACTTGAAAAACACTCAATCGACAGGAAAATTTTCTGTCTATCAGGTAGTGCCCATCATATTTGATGCGTATCACTTGTATTAGAAAATATCAAGCTTCCTGTAGGTAAAAGTGCCATTGTAACCTAAGTGTGGAGCTGTGTAAAAATATTCCTAGTGATCGGGGGAAAGCAGTAGCCCGTGAAAATGGGCATGTGGGTGTGTGATATGTAATGGGCGTAAGTTTCTGAGACGATTATCTATGCAAGTAGCACACAAATGCTGAGAATAATGTGAGATCCATGGGCCATATCCCAAAAATACGACATTCGGAATTAACGGTGAGATTGGGGCTTAATTTTAAAATGCCATTTCGAGTTCAGAACGTAACAAAATGGATTCCTTCGGTGCACAGAGGCTTGCCTTACTGATGCCCATGGCCGAAAAACTCCTGAAAATTGCTTTCAGAAAAATGGGTTTTAGGCCTTGGATTGAAAAATAATGGACAACCAAATGGGATTTTCTAACTGTGACGTCAAACAGTCGTCTCTTAGATGTGCGAACAATGGTTTACTAAGGGAATAGGGTGGCATTCTCTGATTGAGCGTATTTCCTTTATTTTTTGGTCAAATTTCAAACTTGAAACACTCAATCGAGCAATTTTTTTTTATACTCTATCAGGTGGTGCCCATCATAACTTGAGTGCGACGCACCATCAGTAAATATCCAGCGCTCCCTGTAGGTAAAATGCCTTAAGTAACCCAAGTGTTGGGAGCTGTGTAGAGAATATTCCTAGTGATCAGGGGAAAGCAGTAGTTTGGGGATTATGGGCATGTGGCGTGTGTGATATGTATGGTGAAGTTGCTGGGATGATATATCTATTGCAAGTAGGCACGCAAAATGCTGAGATAATAAGTCACCGAATAAATGTGAGATTGGGGCCTAATTGTAACGCCATTCAAAGTCCGAACGTAAACAAAAATGAATTCGTTCGGTGCATAGAGGCTTGCTTACTGAAGCCATGGAACAAAAACAGCGTGAAAACGTTGTTAGAAATGAGTTTCAGCCATGGATTGAAATATGGGAGAACAATGGAGTTTTTCTACTATGACGTCAAACAGTTATCTATTAGACATGCCAACAATTGGTTACTAAAAGGAATTTTGTGGGCATTTCTTTATTTTTATTTTTGTTGGTGGAATTTCGACTTGAAAAATGCTCAATCCGAGAGGAAATGTCTGTTCTATCAGGTAGTGCCACTACAATTGAGTGCGACACTCGTAGCAGAAAAATATTCAGCGTTCCGTAGGTAAAGTAGCCTTAGTAACCTAAATTTGTGGGAAGCTGTGTAAAAATATTCCTAGTGGAACAGGGAAAGCAGTAGCCGTGAAATGGGCAGCATGTGGCGTGTGGTGATAATGTATGGGCGTAAGTTTCTGAGACGATATATCTAATGCAAGTAGCAACACAAATGCTGAGATAATTAAGATTCAGTGGGCACATCCCAAAAATACGAACATCGGAATTAAACACACTCATTTATACTCTATTCAGGAGGTTGGCCCAATCATACTTGAGTGCGACGCACGCATCAGTATATACCAGCGCTCCTGTAGGTAAATGCCCTTAGTAAACCCCAAGTGTGGGAGCTTGTGTAGAGAATATTCCTAGTGATCAGGGAAAGCAGTAGCCTGGGGATTATGGGCATTGTGAATGTATAGGCGTAAGTTGCTGGGATGATATATCTAAACTGAAGGTAAACACTGCATATGCTGAGATAAATGGGCACCCTACTCCAAATAAACGACAACCGACAATAATGTGAGAATTGGGCCTATTGTAATGCATTTCAATCAAGAACTTAAGAAAATGGATTCGTTCGAATGCATAAAGACTTGCTTGCTGCAGCTATGCTGAAAATCGCTTTAAGAAATGAAGATTTAGCCTTGGATTGAAAATATGGGACAACAATGGAGTTTTCTAACTGTGACCGTCCGTGCAGTCGTCTATTAGATATGCGAAAGAATGGTTACTAAGAGGAAATTGGGTTGCATTATTTAATTGAGCGCATTTCCTGAAATTTTTTACTGGAATTTTCGTAAACTTGAAACACTCATCGACAGAATTCCTGTTCCTATCAGGTAGTGCCCAATCATAATTTGGTGCGACACTTGTAATTAGAAAAATATCCAACCTCCTGTAGAAAGTGCCATTGTAACCTAAGTGTGGGGAGCTGTGTAAAGAATGATTCCTATGATCGGGGAAAGCAGTACCCGGAAATGGGCATGTGGCGTGTGTGATATGTATGGGCGTAAGTTTTCTGAGACGATATATCTAGATGCAAGTAGCACACAAAAATGCTGAGATCAATTGAAGATTCCATGGCATAGTCCCAAAAATGACGAAAATCCGGAATGAAGGTGAGATTGGGGCCTTAATTTTAATGCCGATTTGAGATTTCGAACGTAACAAAAATGGATTCCTTCGGTGCACAGAGGCTTGCTTACTGATGCCATGGCCGAAAACTCCGTGGAAAATTGCTTAGAAAATGGGTTTTAGGCTTGGATTGAAAAATGATGGACAACAATGGGAATTTTATCTACCGTGACGTCACAGTCGTCTCTTAGATGTGCGAAACATGGTTACTAAGAGGAATAGGGTGGACATTCTCTGATTGAGGCGTATTTCCTTCCATTTATGGCCAAATTTCAACTTGAAAACACTCAATCGACAATTTCTTTGAATACTCTATCAGGTGGTGCCCATCATACTATGAGTTGCGACGCACGCATCAGTATAAATATCCCGCGCTCCTGTAGCTAAAATGCCTTATTTGTGTTTGTGTCATTAAGTAGTTGTATATATAAAAAAAAATTGTATTTGTATATATCCCACAAGTAGCATGCCGATTGCACAAGTAGGCCTACACGTCCATTTTGACAGTCTACTCGGCTTAATTCTCTTGCTCGCTATAGGAAATTCTTACACATACTCGATAACACATTATTTTAGGAGTTTGGGAGAAGAGAGGGTGGGGGGGGGGGTAATAAATCAGATAATAAGGAACGGTCGCCATCCGCCAGATATTGAGGGAGGACAACCAGTCGCAGCAGACACCTATGGGCTTCCGTATAATCCAAAAGCCGGTGTGATCATTGACAAGTCTCGGTCGCCATAGATCTAACAAACGTCTGTTGTTTGTATAGATTCTTGTATAGATACTTTATTAATATGAAGTTGAAGTTGTGCTTCATGTTGTTTCAAGGTAATGTTTCTTTTTCTAACATTAATTATTATTATTCAAAGATGTCATATATCAGAACAGAGAAGTACACCGGTGACAAACTGGGTCACTGTTTTGATAACTTATAATATTAGGGAACTTTCCGAGTGTTCTTGATTTTTGTTCAAAATCTATTTTTATTCTATTCAAAATATTAATACAAAAGTTCTGGATATCTAGATTTATTGAAAGTGAACGCTACAACATTCGCTTCTTCTCCTCCATTTTTCTACTTTCGAATTCAATATGTCCATCTTTGAATCAAGCGACGTGACCTCTGGCTCTAACTAAAGCAGATATATTGATCAGTGGCGTAGCCAGCGGATGCTTAGTGGGTCAAAGCACCTCTCTGCCGAAAACGATCGAGCATATATATACACATTTTTATTCAGGTGTGTGGGTGTGGGGGTGGGGTGGGGGGTTATGGAAAAGTTGGAGGGATGTGAAAAAAGTTTGTTTCCACTTAGCATTAGGGACTCTTTAATATCAAGGCATTTGTTTCAGAAAAGAAAAAACATGTCCAAGTTCTTTCAGTCTGCTGGCAATCCTATGGGCACGAATTGTGCTCCTTTGTTAGCTGACCTGTTTTGATATTCAAGATTACGGGACATAATTAATTTATTCAAAAGCTACTACATGTACTACTTGTACATGAGAAGAAAAAACCTCTAGCTGTGAATTTTAATTTGACATTTCAATATATCAACGACTTTTTATCTATTGATAGTAATCAATTTCATTCATGTCGATTTGATATACAATAAAGGACACCACAGATTCGTCCATATCTGCTTCGTTCTTGGATACTTTATTGAACATAAGACATTAACAACAAACTAACAACTCAACTTTATGACAAACGGGGCATTTTCAGCTTCTCCATCGTCAACTTCCCAAATTCCATCATCACCTGCATATGGTGTTTGTCTCTCAACTTAGTCGATGTGCATGAGCATGTTTTGCATATGATCAAGTTTTGAATCGAGACGGGCTTAACTTACTACTTATAGTTGTTGCATGGGTTTCAACAGTCACATTTAAAGTCAGCATTTCGCAAATTCTATGGTCGTTATAATGATCTAGTTTGTCTGTACAACCTGCCGTTGGATCAAATGCTGTCTGACATGTTTTATGGCAATTGTTAAGCCGTTCTTTATACACTGATTTTTACTACAGATTACTCTGTTCACCTGATCTAGACATTGGGCTTGCAGTGGGTGTGACTGCTAGACAGGGTTTGCATTCTGTTTAGGACTTCCAAGAGATGTGTTTTTGAAACACTAGTGCCCCCAGATTCCACATGCCAGTAAAAGGGGCTTGTCAAAAGGATTAGTCATTTGAAATATGAAATGTCTATCACTTACCATTCAAAAGTTATGGCCAATGTTAAAACTTTTAATTAGTTCAAGTTAAGGTCAGGAAGTCAAGAATGTTGATACCAGTTGAAAGGCTTGTCATATGGGAAAACAGATGTTAAAGCCTTATCACTTTACCAAAAAAATTGTATCAGGGTGCTTATAATCAGCTATAGTGAACACATTTCATTACTAGGTATTACTGCCGATATGCTACAGCACTTACCTACCCTGGATTCTCATCAAGGACTTGGGCAGATGTTGAAGCTCACAGTAGTAAGTGTGCATTTATGGAATTCCTTTTTTTTTTTTCTTTTCCCACAAATGAATGTTGCATTGATCGTGTCTGCATGAGCCAAATATTTAAAATTGAAGCCAGTTTATAGATGCTCATGCTTTGCACAATGATTCTTTGTCACCTGAGTTATAATTGTTCTTGGTCAGTGTCATTTTGAAGAAGGTCAAAGGTAATTACAGAATGCATAACTTGCTTATGATCTGACAATTAATCAAAATTATTTTTTGAAAATACACGAGAGTATGAACTGCAAGTCTTTATACAGGTCTTACTTCATGAAGTGCATTATAGCCAGTATTGCTGTTTGTACCTCATGTATTTTCAAAAAATGAAGTTTTTTTCTTATAATTATGCTTCTTTTTCATTTCTGTTGAAATTCCCAGCTGTTAAATTAATTGACATAATATATTTGTGTTGATGCACACTTTTACTTACCACTGTAACACATTTAGAGGAAAATAGTAGTCGTTACAATTTGTAGAGATATGATATCAAAGGCAAAACCTTGGCAATGTGAATATGTACTGTTTATAATGCAGGTTCATTAGGATATGGTCCAAAGTCACGTAGAATAAAAAGATACAGTTCCTCTGACCTATCTTTTTAGCAAATATATTTATAACTTTATCTGACAAAAGGTTGTTTATATGCAAATATGCTTCTGGAATAAGGTGAATTGTGAAAAACAAGATTGTTCAGAAAAATATAATGCATAATTAAAAAAAAATTCTTGGACCTGTGCATTTTTCAAACAAAGCTGCCTAACCAAAGACATTTTGACATGCCAAAATCACTAAGGAATTTGAAATGGTGCAAACTTTTTATTCAAACTTTGTTATGACCCAAAATGTTGATTTTATCCAGTTATGGGTCTTGGCCAATGTCTAAGGTCATTTAAGATAGGTCAAGGTTCATACTGATTAAGAATTGTGGTCTGATTCTATAAGTTTGTAATGTTAGGTATACCCTATCTCAGGTTGTGCTCTAGTTTGACTTGAGGTGTTCAGGAAAGTCTAGTTAAAATTGAAAATTGTTTGTGTTACAGGTTGATGCAGAGAAAATCATTCACCATGCTCTATATGGACCTGCTCAGAATCAGTCGTACAAACAGACTTGCAGATTTACAGACACATTTGGTTCCCGTATTCAGGATCTGAAAAATCATAGAACATGCAATCGTGTAAATGGGTGTTTACTTTGTTTAATATCTTATTGATGATCTGTGGATGACACAATCTAATTACTCGGCATCAGAAAGATACATTCTTTGTGGTCTAGGCCTGTGCTCCTGTCAGTAGACACAGCCATTCCTTTTCTAATGACACTGACGGTCTCCAGGCAATTTACTTGTTTTGCAAGTGGTTTAGTTGAGACTAATAGTTTAGTTTAGTAGAGATTGTAGCAGTGTGTTTGGTTAAATTGTATACAGTGTCCCAGTGTGGTTCATTAAGGTTGATACATGTGTTTAGATTCAGGTGTATATGAGATTTATAGTACGTTCGTTGGTTATAAGTTGGCTGTCACAGTTGGTTTAGTAAAGATTGTATATTACAGTGTGGTTTAGTTGAGACTGGTATACAATGTGGTTTAGTTGAGATTGTATCAGTGTGGTTTAGTGAAGATTGTAATACAGTGTGGTTTAGTAGAGACTTATACGTGTGGTTTAGTTTGAGACTGTATACCAGTGTGGTTAGTTGAGACTGTATACAGTATGTGGTTTAGATTCAAGTCTGTTTACAGTGTTGGTTTAGTTAGTTCTGTATACAGTGTGGTTTAGTTACAGGTCTGTATACAGTGTGGTTTAGTTGAGACTGTATACAGTGTGGTTTTAGTGAGATGTATCAGCTGGGTTTTAGGTTCATCTGTATACCATGTTTTGTGGTTTAGTCAGACTGTATACAGTGTGGTTTAGTTCAGTCTGCTATACAGTGATGGTTTTAGTTGAGACTGCTATTACAGTGTGGTTAGTTGAGATTATTACAGTGTGGTTTAGTGAAGATTGTATACAGTGTGGTTTAGTTGAGGCTAGTTATACAGTGTGGTTTATGTTGAGACTGTATACAGTGTGGTTTAGTAGAGATTGTGTACAGTTGTGGTTTAGTTGAGATTGTATAACAGTGTGGTTAGTTGATGGCTGTTCACAGTTGGGTTAGTAACGATTGTATACAGTGTGGTTTTAGTTTGAGTACGTATACATGTTGGTTTAGTTGAGACTGTATACAGTGTGGTTCATTAGTAGAGAATTGTATACAGTTGTTTGGTTTAGTTGAGATTATATACAGTGTGGTTTAGTTGAGGGCTGTTCACAGTTGGTTTAGTAAAGATTGTATACAGTGTGGTTTAGTTGAGACGGTATTATACAATGTGGTTTAGTTGAGATTGTATTACAGTGATGGTTTAGTTGAGAACTGTATACAGTGTGGTTAGTTAGAGATTGTATACAGTGTGGTTTAGCTGAAGATTGTAATACAGTGTGGTTTTAGTAGAGATTGTATACAGTGTGGTTTAGTATAAGATTGTATACAGTTGTGGTTTAGTAGAGCTATATACATGTGGTTAGTTGAGACTGTATACAGTGTGGTTTAGTAGAAGACTATATACAGTGTGGCGTTTAGTTGAGAACTTATTACAGTGTGGTTTAGTTGAGAATATATACAGTGTGTTTATGAAGATTGTTACAGTTGTTGTGTCTTAGTTGAGGGCTGTATTACAGGTGTTGGTTTTAGTTTGAGAAGATGCTATACAGCCTTTGGTTTAAGTAGATGTAGTATACAGTGGGTTTATTAGAGATTTGTATACAGTGTGTTTAGTAGAAGATGTTATGCATGTGTGGTTTAGTTGATATGTGTATACAGTGTGGTTTTAGTTGAGACTTATGCATTTGTGGTTTAGTTGAATTATTGTTACTTTACAGTGTGGTTTAGTAGAAGATTGTATACCGTGTGTTTTAGTAAGATAGTATACTGTTTTGATTTACTACGTTGTTATAGACTGTATCAGTGTTGTTTAGTTAAAGCAGATATACAGTTGGTGTGTTTAGTTGAGTACTTAGTACTAGTTGTGGTTTTAGTGAGACTGTAACAGTTGTGTTTAGTTGAATGTATTACAGTGTGGTTTAGTAGGACTGTAGTCATGTGGGTTTATTAGACATTATCACAGTGTGGTTTAGTAAGCGACTATATTACAGTGTGGTTCATAGAAGCATTGTACACAGTTGCTGGTTTAGTAGAGATATCATTTAACAGTGTGGTTTAAGTGAGACT
>CAJDSM010058600.1:9123-19921 GCA_903981925.1 Ostrea lurida | reverse complement strand
TGAATTTTGAGGCAGGGTGCTGTCAATCAAGTTGATGTTTCAGGGATTTGAAAATTGCCGTTTAAATTTGTGAATGTTATATCGATTTAGTTTGCCAATAAAACCTGCCATTGGATCAAATACTGTTTGGCATGTTTAATACCGATTTCCCAGGTCTTTTTGTAAACACTGATTTCGACTACGAATTACTCAATGAAGCTGATCAAGAATAGCTAGCTCATGGCGGGTGCCCCCTGGTGTGTCTTCGATAAATGAATTGATTAAAACAAGTTATTTTGGTTTGAATATGCTGCAGATTCAGATATTTTGATTTAAGTATATTTTATATTTTATGTAAAATCTCAACCTGCAAATCAGATTTGCATTCAATATTATAATTAATAACCAATCCAGGAAATGGTATCACCATCATCATGTGACAAAGATCCGGGGTACGCTACTTAGATGCATGTTTGATTTCTGCACTTTTTTGACATTCAAAATAATTATATTTGCATATCATCTGACATGATGGTACTTTAACATGTTAGAAATCAATTCAGCTTTGTCACTGCAGTTTGCCTAAAGCATGGGCGGATTTAGGATTTCAACGTAGAAGGGCGTGAAGTAACTATCGGAGAGAGCCTGTCTCGACCATGTTGGTCGTTTCTGTATTCTTTGGAGAGATAATTCAGATTATTTAAAATTTTAGCGGCCGATTTTATGCTTTGCATCAAACTTATCTTGTTGTTCATTGTATATCTGCTATTTTGTACTTATAGTCCTATTAGATTAAGCCTTTCACTACATGGTCATTTGATTATCACGTAAAGAGATAACGTTGTTATAAATTTGGTGTCTGCCTGATATTTGACCTTGCATCAAGTCACACCAATCATTTTCATAATTGTCTTCGTTTTACTAATGTCCGTGCACATATACGTTATGGCATAGTATGAATATGGATGTAAAATGCAGGGCAAATGTATGTGGTTAACGATCACTGCATAATGTTATATCATCATGGATGGATGGATGAATAGATAGATAAACAGTTAGTTATGTACACTGTATTATAGTGATGTGTGGTTATTTCATACGCCGCGTTGGTGACAGTGCGACAGGTGTTAAGAATTTAGATTTACCAGTGGTTTTAAGGAATTATCCACTATATTTTTACGTCACAAGCATTATAGCAATTACTGATTACCCATATATATGCACAATGACAATGCTCTTTCTTTTTTTAACCGCCAGGGTAACCACGGTGTAAACAGCACACACGGCGTATGGTCGAAGATATCAAATATTACACTATGAGGTGGTGGGGGTGATATGTATTATTCTGATTCTGCTCATCAACATTTATAAATTTGTATGGTTTTCTGCGATGAGGCATTTAGCATATACCATCTCCTTGATGTCATTGTCATCGAGGCAGGCTACTTACAGACAAGTTGTTGTTGCAGGGGTTTCAACAGTCATGTTTAAAGGCAGCATTTCGTAAATTCTATGGTCGTTATAACAATTTAGTTTACCAATATGACCTACCATTGAGTCAAATGCTGTCTGATGTGTTTCATAGCCATTGTTAAGCCGTTATTCACACACTGATTTGACTACGGATTGTTCCGTTTACCTGATCAAGACTGGGCTCACGGCGGGTGTGACCGGTCAACAGAGGATGCCTACTCCTCCTAGGCACCTGATCCCACCTCTGGTGTGTCCAGGGGTCCGTGTTTGCCCAACTCTTGTTTTTGTATTCTATTTGGGACTTGCGAAATTGATCACTGTTCGTTATCTTTGCCTTTACATTGTGGAGTGAAGGGACCTGGTGACTTGATAGGTGTGCTACATGTATTTGTAGTTACATCGATAAGCACGTCCCCAACTTTCAGTGTAAAGGGAGTAACTACAAAAATACAGCCCAGTTAGCATTGATTTTGTAATCGATGGGGCAAGTGATGCTTTCTACAATCCTCGGGTGACCAGTAAGGCCTGTTAAATTTTGGCATTGAGTTGTTCTACGTATAAAATTTCTAGTAGATAGTGCTAGCCCTATCTGTAGGTTTTCTACAGTGATATATAGATGAGGTACATACCCGCCGATCCTGAATAGCCTGATACTGTGATTGCATATCCACTGATCTCATCCCCGACATGAAATGATGAATACCTAGCATATTCAAATCTTTTAAGTTCGACACGCAGCTCATGATTCATCTCGCTTGTCAAAGCATTGATCACGTCATTTCCTGTTAGGAGGAATGAAGATATTAAAGAATAGCAAATTATTGTGGGACCGTTGAATCATCATTAACGGTCACAAATAACAAATGATGGGAAAATGTTTGGAAATATTATTTTGGTTCCCCCCATTTAATTCCATTCAATTCTGTTCAATAATGAAAAGTTTTATTTAATGGAAATACGGATTGCTTAAAATTTTCATACGTTTATCCTTTTTATTCCAATACATTTATTTAAATTAGGGAGACATCGATGGATATTTTAGCTGATCAACTACAGATATCTACAGTAAATTATAATCGAGTGAAAGGTGCTTTTTTACCAATCCAGTAGCCAGAATTTGCGCTTCCAAATCCCTTTTTGTAATCGTACCAGGACTTAGAGAAATCCACAGATCTACCCTGTCGTTTTTGGATGATCTGTATAAAAATGAAAAATAAATGTCATATTAAACATCAGAGTAGAAATGCCGTTACTCGAATATCTGGAAATGATTTAATTCTTATTGTATCCTTAGCTCTGATTGGTCAATTTCAAGTTTGGGAATGCAATTAAGTTATTTTTGTATAGCCTGGCTTGGTATGGGGACACACCCTTTGACTACTAGGAGCCAGAACTACTTTTTGCAGTTTCAACAAATAAATAAAAGCAAAGGAAATATTTGTAGTTATTTACTGATTATGTAATTAAATTATAAGGAATGAATCTAATTTGGGGGCATATAGTATAGTTTATTGATCAAATGCCTTACAGCATATAGATATATAATTATACAAGTAGAACCTGGTTTGGGTCAGTTTACGCTTTTTTATAATCCGCTTCGTGGATTATAAAGCGTAAATTGACCCAAACCAGGTTATACTCACGTACACTATGCCCCCAAATTAGAATCATTCCTTAATTGATACTCTTCCATTTTCTGGTGACAGAGGGTGAACTAGAGATTCCTTAGTACGAGCGTGGGATAGTGAACTTCCTCCAAGGGGACAAGATTCGCAGTCTAGGACGGGGCTTTGCAGAGTCTTAGACCGTCAATCTTGGCCCCGATGTAGAATTTCACTATCCCACGCGAGTTTACTTTTTCTCGATTTATTTGACATATGAAACGGTCTCGTTCCAGCATTAGGAAAATTACATTTTAATTTCAAATCTTACCTTAAATCCAAATATCGTCTTTTAAATTGGATTACACAAGAATGTAAACTTGAAAATTTAATTTCCATCCATTTATATCTTTTAAAATATAAGTGAATGTCAGTACAGACATGAACATGGTAAAATTTCCTTTAGATTTATCAATCCGCGACCTACATAATATCATATAGTGCTAGTGAAGAAATGAACAATTTCAAGGGAAAAGCTTTAATTGCCATCATTAATGAAACAATAACATTTGGAATACATTAATTTTAATGATTTTATATATAATGAGAATTTTCTGATTTGGAATGAATTTGTGTTTGTGTCGGACATCCACAATCCTTTGTGTGACGTACCGGTAGTCATGACTGTTTATTCTGGTATCTAAATCATAGTGCACGAATCCATTCCTGGTATGATAGGTGTTGTTTGTTATACGGTCGGTAATTGGTCCACCACTAAATACCGCTCCCATGGAATGCTGAGCACTCGTTGACATAGATTGATGTACGACCTGATTTGTTTGAGTTTATTAAAATGGCGGCATTTTCTGAAAACGGCGTGGCAAAGCCCAAATCGAAAGATGGCTGAGTTATTGTGCAACTATAGGCAGAGTCTTGACTGCAGATGCTGTTTCTAAACGAAAGCTGTTTTGTGCATAAGAGTTTGAGATTGGAACCAAAGAAGAGGCATTTAGATAAAATACGCTAACTGCATGCGAACTTATGTGAATCAAATTCAGCGTCAAACAAGCCATCAGAGTGAATTGCTTACCATGAAGTTATAGAATATTAAATTGCCTAGAGCATCACATTCTTCTTTTTTCAATTTAAGGTCCAGTTTAATTTGCAAAGGTCAACTTACCCCCGACGCAACTGAAACTAGGGGGGGGGGGTCTACTGCACAACCGGATGTCGATCCTGCGATTTTTCTTTCACAACTTTTGGTTGTGCAGTAGATCGATTGGTGCCCGTGGCAAATCCGTCGGGGCGTTTAGCTTTATATAATATGTAGGTTGATACAGGACATTTTGCAGGGTCATCTGGGGCTGTTTACATGGGAGGAGGACACGCGACGTCGACACCCGTTCTAGTCTTGATGACCCTCTCGTGATATTCTAAATAGTCGAGTTGAAGTTCCTCATCCATTTTCGGAGCAAGATCATCTCATTTCATTTTATGATCCCCCCCCCCCTCGCTTGGCAAAATACAACGAGTGTTGAATTACAACGTGTTAATCAAAGAGCCTGGTGTAGCTTTTCCAAATTGTTTAGTTGTGTAGAGTTTTTCAATTTTATCAGGTGTTACAGTCGGACCTTCAAGGTACATTTTCACGTCCCTATGCTTTTTAAATCTTTTGCTTTTGCCTTGAGGGCTTCTCTGCACTGAGCAAATTCGATGCTTGTAATTAAAAAAAAAAACATTGGTAACGATGACGTTTTAAATGCCTTTTGAAGCTCCCTAACACCCCTCTAAGAGTCGGAGGCTAATTTAGTTCTAACGCTCATAATAAAGTTTGCCAATAGAGGGTCCAGCTCATTTTTTTTTGGGGGGGGGGGGTTATCATAAATTTCTCTCGACTCTCCTTTCATTTCAAATACTCGCGCAAAATATTCATATGACCTATTGTTTTTCCGTATGTATTGAATTTTCATTAAAATCAACGTTTAGATGTACCGTTTGCACCCTCCATGATGTTAGGCCTTGCCTTTTTATTTTTTAAAAAAAGTAGTGACGTTCGCGGCGTAGTCATACACAATGTAAGACAGAAAAAATCTCGCATGGCTGTCTCACACGGGCAAAGTTGACCTCACACGGGTGATAATGTGAGAAAGAAAAATCTCACATGGCTGTCATACATGTATATGATGCCCGTGATAATTTGAGAAAATATTTCTTAGTCAAAATCCATTCCATGTACATGTACCAGTACTTGTGTCTCAGTCCTAAAATGACATTTAACGGTTCAGAAATACTAGTCAAAATTGGCTGTAGTGTCTTATGAAATTGCAAGGAAATGTGGTAATAAAAATGAAATTCATTTAGTCTGGGATTAGCATTTAGAAGCATGCGCAGCGCTGCGCATTAAGATAAAATCTACAATTCATTTAAACATTTTCCAATAAGTGTTGGTTCCAACGTGGGTGCCATTGTCATGGAGGAATAATTTCCCAGATTTAGAAAGATTCCAAAGGCAGATAATGAGGATGATTTGAATTACGTTATGGATATACGCACACACATACACGCAACGATTTACAAATATAATGAAATTAACTCGAATACATCCAACAATGCACGGAATTATAACGGGAAAATAATTTTACGTTGAAAATTATTTTAGTTAAATTAATTTATAAAAAAAAAACCCATTGCTTTACCTTATCTTCACAACAATGGTTACCTCGCACTAACCCTTGACATCAGTCACCAGGGCTGCGTTCAAAATCGTAGCGGCTAGCCTAGCCGCTAGGCTAGAAATCTAGGTATCTTGAACGTACTGTATGAATAACGCGTGTTATCGCTACGTCAGGGCTAGCCTAGCATGCCGTTCAAGATCGTAGCGCTACCGAGCACTCCGTAGCTGCTACGATCTTGAACGCAGTCCAGTCAAAACGCAACATATGGTTGGTTTTGCTGCTTGTGCAGGAGAGCCAATCAGGGAACGACTTTTAAAATCGACAGAAAACGAAACTAAACAGGTGCGGTGTCAGCAGCATGGTGTAGAATTTGTGACCAGTTAAACACCAGATCGATACCGTAGATTAGTTTGCAAAAAATAATTTTTGAAGGTACAATTAAATGAAGTTTTAGAATACGAGCCGCCTGAATAAGTATGGTTTTCGATTATGTTTCCACAAATTGGGCTAATCCCGTGGGGATCCTGGTAAGAATAGGTCCTCAGTACCCCTTGGTTGTCGCAAGAGGCGACTATATGGACAATCATTCAGATGAGACCGCAAAAACCAAGCCTCTGTGTCACAGCACGTGTGTGACGATAAAGACCCCTCCCAGCTCAAGGGCTATAAGCGCCGAGCACAGGCCAAAATTTTGTACACCTTCACCGGCAATGGGGACGTCTCAATATGAGAGGAAAATTTTCAAGCGGGACGTAAAACAATATACATTCAATTTTATTTGACTATCAATTAAATGATAAGCTATAACAATCAAAATGCCAAAAAATATGAACTATTAATCATGATACAAATAAAAATAGCATTCAATGTTCACAATTTTGAAAATATTTTATGCTTTCCATTTATGCTCTTCCCAAACTTGCATTTGAAACAAAGAATCTCATTGGCTAATTTAAGTTTAGCGTATTGCATCATCTCTTCGAATTTTTAATTACGTGTTTCGGATTTCCAACATTTCGGTTTGAGCATCACCGAAAAGACATACTTTGTCGAAATGCGCATCTGGTGCATCAAAATTGGTACTGTATAAGATAAACATCATCCTTAGTCTCGAGCCCATGATCTGAATGGTGATTAGTCCGAGGTAACGAATCAATAACCCTTGATACCCTGTAAGACAGCTTAGGAAATCCAAAAATAAAGCAAATCAATATTCTGTAAACAAACAATGTCAGGTCCATCTCTTGGGGTGTCGGGATTTTCTCTGGTAAAATATCACAGTTCATGTTTGACATGCACACAGTCACTTACAAGTCTATTCCGTGTTGCCCTACACTCAATTTTGTTATATGTCTTGTTGGATTATGATTACGTTTTACACGATGTTGACTTCTCCTATTTATATTGAAGGCAATAAACTGTCATACGATAAACAAATGAATGAATGAATGAACGCAAGCTAATTAATTATATACCAATATTTATAATGACCGGTCAACAGGGGATGCTTACTCCTCCTAGGCACCTGATCCCACCTCTGGTGTGTCCAGGGGTCCGTGATTGCCCAACTCTTGTTTTTGTATTATATTTAGGACTTACGAGATTGATCACTGTTCGTTATCTTTGCCTTTACATATTATATTTTGTGACATCTTTTTAAAAAAAACCAACATACTCAACTAACTCAACTTACTAACAGCAATTGCCACTATTTGATAAGGAGCAAATAACACGAAGTTTAACTGATCTCAATTGTTGACATCAAAACGTTTTCCATGTACTCACCGTCCAACCTCCACCATCCGTTGTCATATCGCAGAACACCTCTTTTTTCTGACATCCAAAATATACATCATATATGCCATCTTTCCCTTTTGTAGCTGGGTAAAGATCTAAAATTTCTTTGCAACTTTTTCTGTTGTTAGTCGCTGCAATTAATTAAGTTGCATTATACTATTGTTCTGACCTTTGTACTTGCAAGGTTACAGCAAATGTATACGCCATTGTGATAAAAACGCAATTCTTTTACTACATAGCATAAAGCAAAACACAATGGGAACTGCCGGACACTATTTTTAGCAAACGACTAACCTTTAAATATCATATTGGATATTTTATTGAAAGATGTTAACGGCAAACTAACAAATCAACTTGAAGAGAAACGGGATGACTTCACTTTCTAACTCAACTTTCCAAACCTAGTAAGCAAATATCCATTATCATCTGTATATGGTTTTCATGTTTCTCATCTGATTTGATTTGCATGAGCACGTTGTGCGTATCATAAATTTTTTAATCGAAACACGCTTATATGCGGTATATACACCTCTGGTGTGTCCAGGGGTCCGTATTTGCCCAACTCTTGTTTTTGTATTCTATTAGGAACTTACTAGATTTATCACTGTTCGTTATCTTTACCTTTACACTAATGACAAATATTAGTAAGCTGTTTTTACAAGGGTTTCAAGATTTCGTCATAAACTCAACTAACCATACTCATTTTATCCTCAAAACCGTTCTAAATATTAAAGTAGATTTTTAAATGCATGTAATTTCGAATGTTTAAACAAATATTTTACATTATAAAGCACTTTCTTTAGTTAGTCCTTTTTAAACAATGAAATGGTTTCTTTGTTGTTTTATCGGTTGACATAACATCGCGTAGGCGGATTATGAATTTTTTCTGCAATGATTGCTACTTTGATCAGCTGCTAAAGCAACTAAGAAAGGCATTTGTAATGTATTTAAAAAATATATATATAAACTAGATGTAAGTAATGAAATATATTGTTGACCATTTTGTTTCAGCCAATGCGACCTTTGACCTTGACAACGTTCCATATTTGGTAATAATTACGCGGACAGGTGGTGCTGAAAACCGGATGAAACTAGTCTGCAACAAACATGTATTCATTTAAACAATAAATTGCTTTCTTTGTTGGTTTATTGGGTGATGAAGGAAACTAGCATTGCAGAAAAAATTCATAACCCGATCGAGTTAGCGGGTTATGAATTTTTTTTCTGCAATGATAGTTTCCATCCAATAAACCTACAAAGAAAGTCTTTTATTGTTTATATTTATATTTTTATGCATTTTCTAAACATATAAACTAGATGTAAGCACTAATATATCATAATGTTGATCATTTCGTTACTTTAAATGGAACAGCCAATTCAACCTTTGACCTGAAAATCGTGCCATATTTGGTAATGACCTTATGAACATGTGACAATTCAAAACCATTTCCAACTGGTTTGCAACAAATATGAATTAATTGGATGATAAATGTAATGTCGATTTCAAAGGAAATATAAGAGAAAAGATTCAGCGAATGTAAATATTGTATGATGAAAGCAATGTCAATTTCAAAAGAATTATAAGAGAAATGTTTCATTGAATGTAAATATTATAGTTTGAAAACAATGAACAAAACTGAGATCTTGATAGTAAATATGTCATTTAAGGGAGAGGCAGCGGAATTTACAATTTAAAAATTGATATTCATGAAAAAAAAAGCTAATACCATATCTTCCCTTCATTGATATTTACAGGAACCACTCTGCCAGTCGAAAACCCGGATAAAGCCTGAGAGAGATTTATGCTAGCATTATTCACGTGGGTCCCTGGAGGCCAACCCCAGCGGGTCCAGGTCCCTACAGCACACTAATAGAACGAGAGTGCGCCCTCAGGCCCCCCTATTAACCAGCGGCCAATCAACGGGGGCGAAGCCCGATAGCTGAAGAGGTTTTACCCCCACCACCCGGAGGCGCTTCACCCCTAGGAGGTGTCTACTGAGTTACGAATCCGCTCGCGGCCCCTGAACAAACACTTAATGTCATTAATTCATTTATTCACCAGATAAATCAATTCATTTTATGTTGACTGGTGAAAAAAACCAGAAACATCATTCGGCTAATTTCCACTTGTTTTCGTTATTGCCTATTTCTATATTGATTAGGAGAGAGGGACTAAATTCTGATGGTGGAATCTAAACGAGGGGGTGGGTCATAACTCGAATGAGTGCAGGTTAACCAGGTGTGGATGTATAATTAGTTCTTTGTGGACACTTATTCATATATGCGGTCTCTTTACACTAGACTTGATATGTATCGTAACACGTATCACAAAATCCTTAAGTGCTATATTGTCAGGACAGGGGGTACTCACCATTTAATTCAATTACCTACAAGTTATTGGAGGTGGGGGGGTGGGGTCTATAAAAGGTGCTGAATATTAGGGTGCACTCTTAAATAGCGTGGGAGGCTACTGGGAATTGAATGGCTTAGATGAGCTGTGCGTCAGAGATACATTGGGCGCTTAGATTGGTTTGAACTGATGTAGTTACTGAATCCGCTTTACATATTATAATATGAACAAATCTTGTTTTTCTATGGAACATCCTTCATTGTGTCATCTGTCTTCACAATGTTTCCTATGCACCAATCCATGGGCCCCTGAGTCAGGAGTAAGTCAATCACTTCTGAGTTTTCTTAACTCATAGTGTAAAATGCAAGAATTGCGAACACTGGTTTACAAAAGTCATATGCGTGAAGCAGTAAGTCTTTTGGGTCATGTGATACTGAATAATGTCATGTTTATTCTTGGAAATTAGGGTACTGATGGCGTTTTGAGTAAGGATTATCATATCTAGGTGGATCAGAACAATTTAAAACAAATGAAAATAAAGAGATAAATCAACTTCCTCTTAAAGTTGTTTGCTATAAAGACGGCAAGCTTCTTTAAAAAAAAACAAATAAAAAAGCTATACTTTGTATTACAGTTAATGGTCATGGGCAGACTGGAATCAATGAGGGCCAATGCTCAGTAATACATGCTCTCTAACCATGGTGCCCAATGTAACAGTGGCTCCCCGATCCGACAAGAACATTGTAAACCCCCCTGCCCAGCTACGATGGAAAGCAAGTGCGTTGTACATGGCTCAGAGACACAGCTATGTTTCAGTCTACAATGTATATTTGATCCAGGATCAAGCTTATTGACGTAATTTTTCGCCATTTCTAAACGCTGATACGCCCCACGGAATCACAATTGGTCTTGATTAGTTTGAT
>CAJDSM010058597.1:0-12839 GCA_903981925.1 Ostrea lurida | reverse complement strand
AAATATAGGCCCTACCAAACCCTTTCAAAATATGATTTGACACACAATTTTTCAACTGGACAGGGTTCAGTTGTAAATATGTAATATGTTTGCACCAATGGGGTGAGGATTGAACCAGTAAATACTTAGTGCTAGCGTCCTGCGCAGTTGTTTTCAAAAGTTCACTTCATAAAAGACATAAAATCCTCTTAGAACAACCTCGGTGACAAAACAATATGTTTAACCGTCAATGTTAACCATTTCAAATGATAATGTGCTTTTTTATTTACGTGGCGCATGATTGATTGACCTACCTAATTTGCATTTTTATGAACCTCAGCTATGAGTTCATGTCGTTTTTCCGAACCTGTGTAACAGCACAGTTGTGTGATAATGAAAAATATTAGCAAAGTCGTCAAAATACTTGCACCAATGGAGTCAGTATTGAACCAGTAAATACTTAATTATAACGTTCTTCGCAGTTGTGCTCAAAAGCTCAGGTGCCAACTTCCTTAATCTCAAATCAATGTCTAATATCCAAAGCCCTGTTCATGTGCCCAACCTTTACTCCAGGAGTAAATTTGCATGGTGTGTAAATTTACTCCCCTATGTAAAAGCAAATTTGCTATGCGTTCACATGGAAAAAAGAGACCATATGTAATTTTGCTATTTCCACACATTTTCGGAAGAATTCATGATACAACTACATGTACATCTTGGTAGAAAAAATGCTGTTATTTTATTTGATCACATTGTTAAATTATGGATTTGCCGAGAAGAAAACTTCCAGTAGACAAAAACGTTTAAAGTGGTATGTTTGGACCAGGATTGATTATATGAAAAATTAAATTTATCATCTTAGCAATGTGAAACAGATCTTAAAATGATACTAGGAAGTGGTAATAGGTTTATATATTATAACTACTTTTGATCTCATATATCAATATTATAATATTATATATATAATACTATATACTATATATATAATAAAATATTCTAGTAATTTATATACTAATATATGTTTATGTAAATGTATATATATTATATCATATATTTTATATATTATTTGTATATGTATATGTATACGGTTTATTTACCAATATATTAATATATAATTATTAATATAATTATATATATTATATAGACCTATATGTACTATAATACTATATAACTAGTATGCAAACAGATTAATTTTGTCCACTTTGACAAAGGGGGGTCAAGTCTATCACACTCTCTTGTGAGAAGTAGGACCACTAGAGTTTAGTTAGTAATTATATTACTTTGCTTTCTATTGTTTCACTCACTATTTGCACAGCAGTTTAAATTACACATATGTATTAATTTACCCTTGTCTACTACCCCTCTCCAGGTCAGATGGCTCAAATTGGCTCCCTAGCATGCATATTTACTTACTGGTGTGTCAATACCTTTCAATGCGCCATATTTAGCACATCTAATGGAAATTTACATAGTCTATTGTATTTTTAATCACGGTATGGCAAATCTTGCCACATGAACGGGGCTTTAAATGAAGATGTCGACAAACATCTACTGTAATTGTGAGTAAAAAACTGAATTTGGATGTTAAATGTCATGTTTCAATTAAAGTTGTTTCTTACCTTCGCTTTTGTCGGAGGTCCGTGTTGCCCTACGCTCGATTTTGTATTTTTTTTTTTGGATTATGATTACGTTTGACACAATGTTAACTTCGCCTTTTTGTATGCTAGCAATTGAACATGGAACGGAGTGAAATATAAAAACAGACAGTGTAAAATGATGCAGTTATTTACCAACAAATATATCAATGAAAAATATCAACTTACAGTCATCAAAATTTGATACCATGCCCGTTGTTAATTAGCAACAAGGTTAAATTCCAATGCAAGGTTAAGACTGCTTATAGTGCTGTCGAAATATTCCATTTCGTTTAGTCCAGTACTCGTTAATGTGATATCCAGAGTCTTTAATGCCACAAAATAACAAACATCGAGAGGATTCAAATTCTAAAATGTGTACAACGCCAGTAAACAGGTATAGTGTTACATCATCTTTCCAATACACCATCATAACCATAGTTCTAAAGTAGAACTTCTAGAATCTAGAATATACTAGCAGTCACAGCTAAATGTATTACCGGTATGCAACAAAATTTTAAAAAAGCCAAACATGATCAGAATCATTTGTACCCTTATGTCGAAAGACAATTTGATCCACATTATATGTACATAAAACTTCACTCTGTTCCTTTTAAAAAGTTATGACCATGTTATTTGAAGAAGCCAATGCAAGTCGGTACTTTGCTTTTTCGACACCAAAATACAGATACGACATATGCCATAAGCGACTGTTTCTATATTGAAAATAAAACGGTCTCTATATGGTATGCAATTTCTTTGCATTGAACATTTTGACCACTCGCTAATTTTTCTGTTCAAGTGAACTGAAGCTTGTTGTTTGACTTTGAGAGGAAGTGAGACTGTTTGGTGTTGCAGGATATGACGTTGTTGTTCGGTTCTTATTATTTGGTTTCCTTGATGGACAACAAAAACCAAAGATACTGGTCTGACTCGCGGGACAAGAAGGAATAGAACACGGGTTGATACAGTTGTTTTAATTGGAGAAGAGAGAACTAACTGTCATACCAACATGAGTCCGGAGAATAGAGACCATACTCGTATAGCATCGCCAGCACGTTGCCAGGGCAACAGGAGAAGAAACGAATGCCAACCTACTACCATGACAGACCACAATCTCCATCTTACGTACCGATGAGCTAGTCGTTTGAATATGTGTTCCTTTTTGAGGGTTATTAGCTTCAAAGTGTGAAACACTACCATCACACTTAGAGGCAATAGATACGAAATCAAGAAGTCCATGGTCCTGTTGATTTTCCCTCCTAAGTTGGTTTCTTGGTTTTTTAAGACCCCAATGCCGATCGAAACGATAAACACTGCAGTGATCGTCAGGGTGACGCGTCTTTTCGTGAGTAGAATTTTGGATTTTAGTGGATAGGAAATGATGATGTAGCGGACGACTGATAATACAGCGATGAAAAACCCCGAGGCAATGTACGCCGCTGACATCAGTCCAGATAAGTATATATTAATGAAATCGTAAAATATTTTACTCACACATTTTTCATAATTTCTATAGTTGTTGGGATCTATGTAACCATTGTAAAATAGGCCCCACACTATCGCACCTAGACAATAGAGGCAATCCGAAAGAGCAATAACAGAAATTACCGCAAATGTTTTGTTGTGTAAATCCTTCTTGAGGATAATTATGAAAAATGTGAATCCGTTTCCAAGAAAACCAAACGTTGTCATTGCGACTTTAAACCACTCAATTGGTGGAAGGCGCCAATTGCAAACAAAGGGATCCCCTGACGTCGTGTTTTGGAGAACAGAACTGGATACATTGGAAGACGCTGAGGTGGTGTTAGGAAAACTTGTCACATTTTCAGAAACGAAAGACATCTTGATTTAATTGAAAAGTTCCTCAGTATGAATGATTTTTACTAACAATTTTAAATTCCGCTCGACGAGTAAAAGATCCTGTAACGCTAACGCAAAATTGGTGAATTAGATTTCATTACGAACAATTTACAATAAAACCAATCAAGTCACTTCCTGCAGTTACTAGAACGGCAGATGGCTGTCTGATGTACTAACTCTCCTGAGCTCCAAAGTGAACAAATGTACCTTGCAGCTAGCGATGTCGATTAATTCAAATAATGCATGACTTTATAATAATGGCTTTATATATACCAACAAAATTATGTTCAATTTTGTTAACATGGATACACTGTGATGCCAATACTACGTCACTGACGTGGATGTCATCAACTTAATGGAGAGGAACGAAGCATCAAAGACATATACTAATGAGAAATCACTACCATCAAGTACTAAAACAGTCTGGGTGAAAGGCAGACTACGGGGCAATGAAAACGAGGACAACGTGCAAATCATCAACTGTTGCGAACTATATAGAACGCACTTGACACCATTCCAGATATTAACGTCTGCCAATATTTCATTTTATTAGAATTTTTTGTATAACAGAGATCATAATGGATCTTGTGGGCTTTGGATTTTTTTGTAAGGGTGTTACGTGCTTCAAATTCATTGGATTAGAAATATTGCTGACAATCAGAGATAACATGAGTTGTTTTATTGTGATTAATTAAGGGCACATGGGACGTTTCCGACATTTTCTTCAATTCTTTTTCAATCTTCTTGATATGAAGAGCTCTTCAGAAATAAGTTTAACATATTAACCTCAAGATATCCTTAATATCTATGCGATTGTTAAAGCTAAGGACCCAGGTTTGAACCCCTACAGAAATTATGATTTTTCCCGTAAGCATTGTATTAGTTGATTTTGCATTTTTATTTTGTAACAACTTGGTATTATCAAAACTAGATAATTCTAAAGTATGCCTGGTAAAGTATCTCATTTTTTGTACAAACAATAAAGAATGTGAGTAAATTGTATGTGAAATGTCACCAAAAATTATATCTTATTGAGGACCGTACCGTGTGTCCTCAAACTTGTACATGAATTATGTTTAGTTTATAACCCAACTCAAAGAAGAATGGTGCATTTTAAAAGATGCATAGACAACAAACGTAATACTATTTTGCATTTCAACGCAATAAATGTTGCGTTGAAACGCAATAATATTTTGCGTTTAACCGCAATGTTTTTCATTTGAATTATTTTGATGTCTAACCATTGGATACAAATAGGCGAAGGTAACATCGTGTTAAACGTAATCATAATCCAAAAAAATATACTGAAATATACTTTTAAGGGTATAAAAATAAAAGTTTATTGGATGAAATAGAAACTGTAAAATCATGCAGATTTTTTAACTTTTCGATTAATAGATCCCTCCGCCACAAAATATAGTCCCTAGCAAACCCTTTCAAAATTTGAATTGACACAATTTTTTATCAACTGAATATGGTTCAGTAACAGATGGGTAATATTTTTACACCAATGAGATTAGTATTGTACCAGTAAATACTTAGATATAGCATCCTGTGCCGTTGTGCGAAAAAAAACTAAGGAGCTTACTTCCTTAAGCGCAAAGTTGCTTGCGTTTAAACGCACTAATCTTTGCATTTAATATCTTTGCGTTTAAACTCAAAGTTGTTTTTTGCGATTAAATGCAATAGTTATTGCGTTTAATTGAAATAAAAATCATCTCTTGATGTACTGGCCTCAAAGGGCTTCCGTAAAAAAGAACATGATAGGCATATATATCTTGAATAGAAATTGAAACGAAGTGACTGAATTTCAGATTTGTCGCTATAGTTTACATTTGAATCAAGCGGAGACGACAAACTATTGATCCCGATCACAATTGGTAGAAATTACTGGAAAAATCATGTTATTGCTAATTGCAAGAACATTCCACCAAGAAATATTTCCCTTGATAAAATCATTTAATCTGTAAATTCTCTTATATCAAAGGAAAGCAGTTTTCTGATGACAATAATCTCTATGACTTTTTTTGTATAATTCCCATCGAGTTTTGGCTCAAATTCATTAGAAAAAGTTACGTACACAATGTATGTAAAGGCAAAGAAAACGAACAGTGATCAATTAATCTCGTAAGTCCCACATAGAATACAAAAACAAGAGTTGGACATACACGGTCCCCTGGACACACCAGTGGTGGGATCAGGTGCCTAGGAGGAGTAAGCATCCCCTGTTGACCGGGCACACCCGCCGTGAGCCCATAGTGTGTTAAGCACCCTTTCTACACTGCACACAAAAAACTAATAATTTTGAGCAATTAGAGTTTTCTGCCCTTATATCGAAATTGAAATATACATTAATATTGTGGGTGTTATCAAATTTTTAATCAGTTCAAGCAATTGCAACATGTAACATATTATTAATTGATATTTCCCTTATTATGATTAATAAATTTAAGCACCAATATTGTAATTCATCTGCGAACATGGAGGTTATATTTAAGTGATTGAGATAAATACTACAGATGACGGATAGGAATGAAATACGAATATATTATTATGAAATCACTATACCATTAATTACAGACACGACCACGAACGAGTGGGTGATTTTACGAAATCCCGTGAGATACTAATCTGGGTCTCTCCATCCGGTATGTATAACACAGATCATATGCACTGATGTGATAAATGATATATTTGAAATAAAATCGCACTCAAATTGTTTGTGATGCTTGTTGCTTTTCCTCTATTTCTTCAAACTGAATCTAGTATGATTGTATCAAACAAATTGGCAGAAATCCCAAGGGACATCCCCTGTTATTGAAATGCGACATATATTTGGTTTATAAATGTTTGAAGTGATATGACAATGGAATATACAGAAAGAAAATAAACGATGACATGTATGTATGGATGGATTTATTGAAATTTAATGTGATGTGTAGCTAAATGAAGAAAAAAACATACTGGAGTTCCTCAACGACTGCGTGTAGTATTTAGTGATCAGGTAATTCACCATTGTGTTAGAATTCCCGTGGGTAAAAATTGTTCTCCAATTTTAACTGAGCATTCTTATGAGGCAGAAAGTATTAAAGCATGAGGAGAAAAATATCTTGCTGTGGCCTTTAACTCGATGTTCAGATGTATGGATGGCATTGTATCTATAAACAATGTATATATACGTCCAAATAATTTCGATGTCCTTTATTGCAATTGTTTTGATTGGATAAAAATAAATCTAAACGAGAATTTACACATCAATAAATCCAAAGACGTGACATAGCAAAACGCGCATGAAAACGAACAACGTAATGCACGGAACTATTCAAATCTTTTAAATTGTGAATTGAATTATAAGAATTAAGGAAATGATTGCGTGGTGTCACATGGTTTGTTGCTTTAGTACGGGAAAATTATGACATCACAATTAATATCATGACATCACAATTGACGTTTACCAAGTTACCTAAATTGTAAATTAGTGGCAATCATACACCGATCACAGCAGCAGGTAACCTCCGCACCTTAGTTACGTCTTAGCAACAACGGAGACTCGGACAAAAAATGTAAACAATGGTGTCGACTGAAAACGCTTTGTGGATAATCCCAGTCCAAATTTGGTAGTTATACTTTAAAAAGATCACCATTTCGTCCGTGTGGAGGAGAGGGTTGATTTTAATAATTCATTGTATTTATTTGCTTCCGATTTATTTCATTTCATTTCCATTGACAAACGTAGAAATCCCTGCGTTTGTTTTTTGTTTGATATCATTGTAAGACAATAAATTAATTCTCTCTCTCTTCTCTCTTCTCTCTCTCTCTCTTCTCTTCTCTCTCTCTCTTCTCTCTCTCTCTCTCTTCTCTCTCTCTCTCTCTCTCCTTCTCATAAATTGCATGTATAGTTTATGAGATGTTAAGTAAAATCTACGATTACAATTAAGGAAAATTCAATAGATTTAATAACATAAAACCGTTTGTACCTTAAAAAAATAAAATTTCAGATCAATACAGAAAATAACTTTTGTCATCCGGAATGCACAAACAATATAGGAGAGCCCTTTCGCTCACTTTCCGAGCAAGGTAAATGTTGACAGAGAAACGGACAGGACACAGACCATATGCCTTTCAATATGGGGGATAAAAATATGAAATATGTCTCCAAAGCACATATTTTAAAATACACATATATATCTCTTGATCATTATTTGAAGTTTACATTTGAATGAGAGAAAAGAAATTCAGCTTGCCAACCAAATGTTTCTTTGACGCTAATGCAAGATCGGTGAATACAGTGTCCTTATAAATAATTAACGCGGATCAAATTATCATACAAATATGGTAATGAAAAATTACTTTCAACAGACGACGATTTGGCATTTGAAACCTTCTGAGTTTCAAATTAAACATGATGTACCTTACAGCGATGTCGATTAAGTCAAATAATACATGGATTAACAATATGGGAATTGGTATCAGGCAGATCCAATTTAAACAAGTGTTATATTTCACACATTCTAGCACAGGCAATTTGAGAGGATGAAAATGACTGACCGTAATAGTCTGCCTTTGATGATGTTAATTTACTATTGGTCAGTCTAAGGATACATGTAATAAGCTATTATGTACATAATATTATTCCAGTGTAAATTGTCCATTTGTCAGCACATAGCATGATGTAAATTGATTTTATAATTTTTTTTTAAATCAAGGATCCTTTCTACACTGCACACAAAAGAGCTAGTAATTTGAAGCAATTAGAGTAATCTGCCCTTAGATCTAAATTGAATTATACGGTAATATTGTGGGTATTACCAAATTGTTAATCAAGCATTTGTAACATGTCGGTAGGTAAAGATAAGTTAATTGAACTCTCTTTATTTGCATGTTTTGTTTTCATTCAAGTGAGCAATTGTTATTTCTTTTCACCGATACTTGATTATCTTTGAGCATATTTCCTGGGGGTAAATGGTCCGTACCATATATCAAAAGCTACTCAGATAAACTTAACACCTTAATTTGATTTAATTTTTTCAGTGTCTAGAAAAACAATTCATTAGTGTATAAAAGACCCTTAAAGGACAAATACATTTTTTTTTATCATTTTTCATTGATGAGGTATGTTATAATTCAAACCATTGTATAATTTGGATAATCATACAATTGAATTTTCTTCAGAGAAAATTGAACGGAAAATAAAACTATTTACATTTTACAGCTACATGCTGGTATGAGAGACATTTCTCTGTGTTTATGCTCTGTGCCAATTTATGATAAAATTGACTGAGATAGGCATAAAATATTTCTAAGGTCTTAGCAACTAAAAGACTATAGAAGATTTTAACATTTATGTAGACAACCGGAACCAATCTACTAGCAGCGTATGATCAGCGCGCTAGAGCAGTCCACCAACAAGGCAAGTCAAAAACTTGTTTTCGACGGATCCTCGACACGATGTCACACACTACACAACAATTAAGAATACAGTTATACTGTAACTTCATAATGTTTCAAAAGACTTAACACACAACAGACAGCATTTGACCCAATGGCAGGCCATACTGTATGGGTGTCATAATTATGATCATTTTTTAAATTACATGTGGCCTTTATTTTAAACTCATTTTAAACTGAAGTGAAGTTACACTATGAAGAATTGAAGGTATTGTGTTTCATGTTTAACGTTGTAACAAATATAGAATTGTTCAAGATATAAAATGGCGAAGTAACAAAAAGTATCAAACGTAATCATGTCCAAAAACAGCGATACAAAGGTCGAGTGTAGGGCGAGACAGCGGGAGCCGGTTCGACGAAAGCGAAGGCAGGGTCAGGGGCCATGGAGGAGTAAGCATCCTCTGCTGACGGGTCACACCCACGCGCGTGAGGGGCCTGGTGGTGCGCGAGAACAAAGAAGTAAGAGGCGGGGGGTTACGCGTCGGTCAAAGATCTGAGGGGTGATGAAATGACAGTGCGGTAAGGACAAGGGGGTGACGAATAGCGGGCCGCGACGTTAGTTCCTTGACATTTCTAGTCGGTGGTTCTTTTTAGTGGTGCGTGTATCGCTATCGTATCGTGGGCGTGTAAATCCTAGTCGTAGTCGTGCGTGTATCCTATCGTACGTGCGTGGTATCCTAATCGTATCGTGTATCAAGGTAATTCGTTTTCGTAATCAGGTGTTTTTGCGTTTATTTGGGCAGGTTCTATCGTTTATCGTGTTTTGCGGTATCAGGTTGTTTCCGTTTATCGTGAATCGTGGTTCTTTCGGAAAACTGATCGGGATCATAAGTTTAAATGTAAGGAAAAAAGTACGATACTTTCGGAAAAAAGCTTCATTCGTGTTCGTCTAAGAAGCATTTTTTAGGAATCAGGGGAGGGAAAGGACAAGAAGGAACAGATAAAGTGTGGTATTATAGGGAGGTACCGGCCCCAGAAAATTAAATCTTTGTCTGTCCAGAGATGGTGAAAATCTATCACAACAATAATGATTTTATATGACTGGGGAGTTGGCCGCGGTTCGTCAAACAATCGAGGACAGTAGATTAAAACTGATTGGGCAGTTGGCTATTTGTAAGTTAGTCGACTAGACGAAATAGTGGAAATTCCAGATTTGAGAAGACACCGGCACGGCGCCGCGCAGTAAAGAATTGACTAATGACTAGTAGTGTTACGCCTAGCTAGCTGGGTGTAATAAAGGGCTAGGGTTTTAATTTGCACCCCGGATTTTTCAGGGGGCACGTTTGTACATTCTACTTTCAATGTGTATATACGGCTGAAGCATGTGCAGGTGCCTTCGTATGCAAAAGGTATTGTGTATATCCCGTGTTTTGAATAGCAGAACAGTCTCAGGCGACATTAAATTTTCACACGATTTTATACGGTAGTAGTGCACACCTAAGATGAGGCCGCCCGCTTTTTTCGCGCCATGTTGCAATTTTCTCATAATGGGAGATAATAAATTAAAGTGGTGTAATAAATGTTTTGTGCAAAATTTCAAAGAAATTCAGGGCCATGCGTTTTTTTGTGAGGTTGCCAGTCAAACTCTCAATTTTTAATGAATTTGCGCATCAAATGCACAAATAGAGAGCCTGTCTATCTCGATATATTGGCTTAAAAAAAGAAAATTAAATGATAATTTTTTTTACACTAGGAATATAAATCGTTTGAACAAGGATAGCATATATCATTAGTATTTTGTAAAGTGAAATTGAAACGTTTCAGTGCAGCTATGATATTTTTGGGGCTGGATGATTAGAAAGGAAAGTAGGTTCAAATTTCGGTCTTTCTAGAATATGGAAAATTGACAACATTACCTTGTCCAGTTGAAATTAAAAAATGTATCGGTTCAGTTTTAAGCAAAAAAGCTAAAGGAATAATGAAGTGATGCGATCCTGACTTTCGATTTACAGAATTAAAAAAAAAAATCTAACCTATCTTCTACAGGAGTAATTGCAAGCATTGCTATTAGCGCGAGCGTCTATGCCCCCCCCATGGCGGCAATTTGGACGTCTAAGTGTGGGCAATGTTTGGTTGTAGTGTTAACCGCGATATATTCGTTTAAAATATTAAAATGATAGAATTTAGCTGTACGAATAAGATGGTTTGAAAAAGATACAATGATATAGCATGTGGTTTTTTTAAAAGTAAAAATTGAAGGACCGTTTTAGTGACCTCATGATATTTTGAGGCTGATATTTGAAGAAATAGGTCAAATTTCGGTCTTATCAAACATAAACAAATTTGGGACATTACTTACAGAAATAAAAAAAAATAATGTATTGTTCAATTTTGGAAAAAAGTAAAGGAATATAAAGTAGTCATCCTGAGCTTCATTTACAGAAATTTCAAATAAATCTAACCTTTCTTTACAAAAAAGGAGTAAGTTGCGCATGTACTACACACCCCGCCGCGCCGCCACCGCCCCCCGGGCGCCGCCCTAGCGGTAAGTTGATGTCAGTGTGGCTCTATGTAAACATGACATTAAACTGCTTTTAAGTTTTAGGCACATGAAATCTACTTAATTAGCAAAATGTGTATATAATATGAATACGATAATAAATATATTATAGATTTAATAATGACATTATAGGCAGGAAAATTGACTTGTAGGTACAATAGTAAATATAATGCGAATTGTATAAATTTAGTCGCAGTCTAAAACAAAAGGCAAAAGTTAAACCTGCCCAAGGCATTAGAAAGTTCTGAAAAGCTCGCAGTGGCCATGAGCGCACAGTGGAACGTCGGCATCGAGAAGGAATGTGGGTAAATTCGAAATGCGGCTCCCGAGTGTGGGAATAAGAAAGGAAGCGGGCAAGAGCAGTGAGGTAGCGTATTTGTAACTGTCGGCAGTGATATTGTTTTTTAAAAATGTTTGAGAAGGGCCCCGGGCGACGCGTCGGCGCCCCGGCCGCGTTATGTGTGTGTTCAAGGGGAACACCCACCCCACCCACGACGCTTTTCCTTCAATAAGAAAAAATGATTATTTTAACATATGCAGATTACATTTCAATAATATAAAATATATGATTATCGTTTTTATTATAAATATACATAAATAATAATTGAATTAAGATAGAATAGTAAACAATAAAAATAAAACAAATAAAAAAAAAAAAAAAAAAAAACAAACAACAACAAAAAGCAAATTTTCAAAAGCGACAAGCAAAAACTTGATACAAATAAAAAATGAAATGCAGGCCCGTAAGGCAGCTTCAAGTGGTTCCAGAAACCCAATTCCATTTGAAACTGTTAACATTGATCGGTAAAGGATACTAGTATTGCTTTGTCACCGAGGTGTTGCAAAGAGGATTGTTGTTGTCTTTTATGAATGAACAATAGTGTTACAGAAATGCTCAAGCTTCTCAAACTGTGGACGTTGGGCAGGCAGTAACGTCAACATGCAAAATTAGTGACGTGGGCAAACAACAAGCACGGCGAAAAAAAATTGGCAGTAGGAAATAAGTAAAGTTAAATCAAAATTTGTTGTTGTTGATAGTTTGTGTGGATAATAGAGATCGCTACTCGTGCTGATGACCGCAAAATAAAAGCGGAGCCATGAATGTTCGTTGCAGCGGTGTGTTAGATATTGCATGATCACGTTGAGGATGCTTGAATAAATTGTCGCTATTTAACAAAGCGCAACATGGGACGCTGACATGAGTTATCTCGGCCTTACCGTGAAAACTACTAGCCGTTAAAAGGCTTACGTCTCGCGCAGGAAAATCAGGTCACGACTGGGCGCGGACTTTGTGCTGTCATGCGTGTTGTCGTATTTGTACATACAATACTAGCATGTACAGTGTGCCGATAATGTATTGGGAAATTTCTCATAACAGTGGGCATAATGCGCGGTTTTGATAAGTGTTTGACAAA
>CAJDSM010058590.1:5210-15703 GCA_903981925.1 Ostrea lurida | reverse complement strand
TAGTCATAGTAAATAAAGACTACAAAGAGACTCTAATATTATGACATTTTCCCCTAACGAGTAATGAACGTTCAACGTAAGAACATTCATGACGCAAATTTTCCATTTGTGACGACCTCATGATGCCGCGAGACGAGCACCTGGATACATTTAGTAGGTACTGCGATTCGTTTTTCTCGGGGAAACCTTAACCTAGCTGCGTGGTGATTGTAAAAATCAATCAGATAATTATTCAGCATTAACTAAATACCAAGCTAGATATTCGAACTTTTTGCAGGGTACATTTGTTACGCAAACATATACTGACACTACTATTAACTCTAAGTATTTTATATTTATAAATTAAATTAGTATCCAGACATAAGTTCGAACTATTAGTATAGTACTTCTATTACATAGATAGCTTACTCCTCCACGGCACCTGATCCGACCTTCGCTTTTGTCGGATGTCCGTGTTGCCCTACACTCGATTTTGTATGTTTTTTTTTGGGGTGGGGGGGGGGGGGTTATGATTACGTTTGACACAATGTTAACTTCGCCTTTTTGTATGATATAAAAGCGCCACTTTATACATTGGCATATCAAACTGTTTTATGAAACAATGATCTTGGTTGAACAGAGAACTGTGGCAATGTGTCATATCCATTTTACGACAAATGATGTAGAAATGTATACTATTCCTGTAAATGCAAATAAGTGACATTTATCATAATGCCGATGTGAGAACTACGTTTCTAGGTTCCATTGCTCTGACATCTTCACCGAAAATATACCGATATCTTGAGTCATCCCCAGATGTACAACATATAAGGGATGGAATATGTGAGGTGTTTATTTTCAGTAAATTTCTCCCTCATTGATTGGCTAACGTAACCGGCTCTGGGTTTTTATTTAGATTTATCACTTCGGGGAAACATAGTGTTGAGAGCCACAGACTTAGCAACGTTCATACACAATCATGGAGTGCCTTTTGGTTGCATTCCTTGTTTTAAATGGAGTACTTGGTGCAGAGTCGCATACAGTAATGAAATCCAACGATAAATCTGAAGTTTCTTCCTTGACTTCATCAGGGAAAATTTCTAACCTTTTGCGAGATGTTTTGAACCAAGAGAGCTTAGTAAGGTTCTCAATGACCCAGCGGATCCAGGGATTAGTAATGGAGGCCCTGGACAATAAAAACAATAGTTTGATGTTAAAGCAGAAGCTAAATGACATAAATACAGAATTGCAGTCGATTGAAGCAAAAGACCAAAAAATGAAGGAAGAAAATGCTCAGCTCAAACAGGAGTTAAACACCGTTAAGGAGACAATCAAGTATGACAAAAACCTTATCATGCAACAGGGTGAGAATCGTGAGAGGAACATAAGTGACATAATGGTGAAATTACAGTCTATTGAAACAAATAATCAAGTGATGAAGGAAGAAAACGCTATGCTTAAACAGGAGTTAAACACCGTCAAAGCGGCAATGACGAATGATAAAAATTTCATAATGCAACAAATTCAAAATCTTACGAGGACAGAAATACGTGTTCTTGAAGAAAAAATGGAGAATGAGAATTCTAAATTCGAGCAAGAATTAACCAGCTTAAAAATGACGTCTTCTGGCAACAAACGAAACATTCAAAAGTTAAATAACATGAACGAAACAATATGGAAACACGACGAAGATTTTAAGCTACAAATTAATATTATCAATGGATCCTTGCAGAAACATGACTCACAACTCTTAAATATTCCTACACAACTTTCGTCAGGTAAGTAAATATATTCAAAGTACATGCAAAGTCATATTCTGATGAAGCTGACCTGTATAGGAATCATGTTTAAAGATATTCTATTCATTGAAGACAATAATAATCCAAAAGGTTTTAGCTTAGATAAAATGAATTGTTGTTAACTTCAGGTCGAAATATCGATATATCGAGACGGTTGATTAATAATTATATGTTGTTTTACGCCCTCTTGAGAATATTTCACTCTTATCGAGACGGCAGCATTGCTGCACATTTAGGTCAGTGTTCGACACTCATGGCCTTTGAGCAGGGAGGGAACTGTATAGTGCCACACCTGCTGTGACACGGAACCTCAGTTTTTTGCAGTTTCATCCGAAGGACCGCCCCATTTAGTCGCCAATTACGACAAGCAAGGGGGTAATGAGGACCTATTTTAACCTGGGTATCCACGGGGGATATCGAGATCTGTTATAGTTGTAACAATACTTATCTTAACGAAGAACATATACTACTAATATAAGTGCAATTAACATTCTGCAAGTTGTTTTTGAATCTGAATAGATGACGAATTGGAAGTGTGTCGTAATCAGTTTCACTGTTCTTTATCTTTGCCACCAAGATGTATCGAACTTTCAAGTATATGTAATTTCTCTTTCATCCTATCAATGATAATGCGTCAATTCCAAGGGCTGATGATGTTATAAGGACATGGAAAGGTTTTGAGCTAAAATTGTTAAAATTTTAGATTTCTTCTTTTAATGTTTATAATACGCACGCAAGGCATTTATAATTGTCAACAAAAATTTGAACGTAATTTGTTGAGTTCGCAGCACAGTTAAGGTGGCCAATGGAAAATTCGCTGAAAATATGCGATCGAAAAACATCATTTTTCAGAGTGGATAAATCATTTTTGGAACTTTATTGATAATTGATAGAGTTATAATGTACTGAAAATACACATTCAGGACAATTTTATTTCATATTTAGATTGATCACGTGGTTTTTGCAAACTGAGCACTGGTATTGTGATTATCAATAAATTTCAATATAAAATGGCGAAGCAACAAAGTATCAAACGTAACCATAGTCCCAAAAACACATACAAAATCGAGTGTAGGGCAACACGGACCTTCGACAAAAGCGAAGGCAGGATCAGGTGCCATGGAGGATTAAGCATCCTCTGCTGACTGGTCACACCTATTGCAAAGGGCATAATGGGGTTGAAATTCTTACTTCGATTCATGAATGTTTTTATAAACCTCTGTAGTTTATGAAATACGTTGCGCTGCTTTACAGATTTTAACTTATAATTGTTAAAACTAATATATTGTATCATATGTTGAATTTCTTACCGGCGAGCTGCACCTCAATTTCAAATAGGCAAATCATTTCTAAGATTTCATCAGGAGCACAACGTTTTTCAAATACCTTAATATTTATTTGGGTTCACGTTAAAACAACACATTGTGATGTATTTAGGGCATGTCCTTGCATTGAATCGATATCCATAACCCACCCATAACCCAACATATCCCCCTTATCAATGTATAAGGCATCAATGCTTTCTTACGGGATAGATATATAATATTTTAGTGAATTCATAAGGTGGAAATTGTGCTCAAATTGATAGTCTTTTAAATATTTCCAATCATATTTGCATTTACATTTAAATTGATTTTTTTGTTGACAAAAACAATTCATTCGCCACCTCTAGATCAAATTTTAGATTTCCATTTTTAATGTTTACAATGCTCACTTAGGGTATTTCTAATAATCAGCACAAATTTGAATGGCACTTGTTGAGTTTCAAGTGAGATACAACGCTTACAATTCTTTATTATGTAAACAAGGCCCGGGTCTTGTTTTTGTTTACATAAATATTGCTTCACAGAAAATACCATGTTTAAAACAAAATGATATGTGAGAATCATTAGGAACTGTTTAATTGTGTTTAGAATGAACTTGTAATATGAAAAATTCTGCTTTAAATGGAACGTATTGTTGCTAAATTTCTTAGGCATTTTGACAGCCATTTGTCCTTCGTATGCCTAAGTTCTTTCTGGACAGTTTGCTTTATTTGGCATAGGTTTGCTGAGTTTGCGTAAGGTGTTTTGATAGGTTGTCTATGACTTGAAATTCGTCCAGTCCTAGAATGTTACCAGCGTTCATGGACAAAGAGATAATTCCCTCGCGACTAGCTGTTTGATGTCACCTCCTAAACACTGGACATACATAATATTTACCGGCAATTAATAATAATGACCGCTGAAATTTGACCGCAAACGAATTGATAAAAATTGGTTGTGTAAGCATGAGCGATATGTTGAGGTACTCCCTTTGCTTTTAATACAGACCCTCTGTCATCATTTTCTACCCTGTTTTCGTCATTTCCGGATCTGCTGTAAACTACTACAAAAGCTACATGTCTATCTTTGTATCATCAAAGAGGTACATGAAAAACTTTTATCCGACGTAGAGATGATACAAAAGTTTTTGTAATGAGCCAATTTTCTATTTTTGATGAGGACAAATAATTTGGATTAGGCCCTTCTTTGAAGGTTTGATTCTATGAAAAACGTTTGATTTATATAAAAAAACGGCTTAACAAATGCTCTGAAACACATCAGGCAGCACAAAAATTACATCATTTCGTAATTGAACGCATGTTCCATATGAGAAAATCAATTTTTTGTGTAGTAATGTACCACTGTCACCTGCGTCTGGTGTGTATGTCTCTCAGTTGATTCGATACGCAAGGGCATGCCATGCGGATGATGATTTTTTAAAGCGACGCCCACTAGTAACCAAAAAGCTGACGCTGCAGGGTTATATCGAACGTCGCTTAAAGCCATTATTTACCAAACTCTACGGTCGCTATAATGACCTTGTCTGCGATTACAAAGTATCACTAAGTCATATGTTGACTGATTTGTTTCATACCCTTTGTTAGACTGTCATTTTCCTACTAGATTTGACGACGGGTAACCCCGTTTACTTTGTTTCGACTACAGGCTCACGGCGGGTGTGACCGGTCTGCAGAGGATGCTTACTCCTCCATGGCACCTGATCCTGCCTTCGCTTTCGTCGAAGGTCCGTGTTGCCCTACACTCGATTTTGTGTGTTTTTTGGACTATGATTACGTTTCATACTTTGTTACTTCGCCATTCTATATATGTACTAACATCAAGAAATTCCGCACAAATTTGAAGCAAACATTTTCTCAGAAATACCGTATAAGTGGAAATTTTAGCGAGACGCAAATGTAGCGTTTTCTCCATAAAAAGTGGTATTTTATTTTAGCGGTAACTAATTTTAGCGATTTTATAATATATTACTTTGAAAAGCCCTACCAATTATTTGGAATGAATTGTTAGCGATATTTAATTTTAGCGATCTCAAAGTCCTAGCTAATAATGCCAAAATTAAATCCTCGCTAAAATTTCTACTTATACGGTATTATATTTATGATGAAAAAGATGAAAACACAAAAGAACTACTAATATTGACTCTAATGGCAGAATGAAAATAAAAGCGCCACTTTATACATTGGCATATCAAACTGTTTTATGAAACAATGGAATCTTGTTGAACAGCAGAAACTGTTGGCAATGTGTCTATCCATTTTTTACGACAAATGATGTAGAAATCGTATACTATTCCTGTAAACTGCAAATAAGTGACATTTTATCATAATGCCGATGTGAAACTAAACGTTCTAGGTTCCATGCTCTGACATCTTCACCGAAAATAATACGATATCTTGAGTTCCCCAGATGTACAACATATAAGGGATGGAATATTGTGAGGTGTTTTATTTTCAGTAAATATGTTCTCCCTCAATGGATTGGCTACGTAACCAGGCTCTGGGTTTTATTTAGATTTATCACTTCGGGGAAACATAGTTTGAGAGCCACAGACTTAGCAACGTTCATACACAATCATGAGTGCCTTTTGGTTGCATTCCTTGTTTTAAATGGGAGACTTGGTGGCAGAGTCCGACAATACAGTAATGAAATCCAACGATAAATCTGAAGTTTCTTCCTTGACTTCATCAGGGAAAATCTAACCTTCTTTGCGAGATGTTTTGAAACCAGAGAGAGCTTAGTAAGGCTTCTCAATGAACCCAGCCGGATCCAGGGATAGTAATGGAGGCCTCGACAATAAAAACAATAGCTTTGATTTTATAAGCAGAAGCTAAATGACATAAATACAGAATTCAGTCGCTTGAAGCAAAAAGACAAAAAATGAGGAAAGAAAATGCTCACTCAAACAGGGAGTTAACACACCCGTAAGGAGAACAATCAAGTATGACAAAAACTTATCATAGCCAACAGGGTGAGAATCGTGAGCGGGAACATAAGGTGACATAACTGGTGAAATTACAGTCCTATGAAAAATAATGCAAGTGATGTAATGTAAGAATAAACGCTATGCTTAAAACAGAGTTAACACCGTCAAAGCGCGCAATGACGAATGTAAAATTTCATAATGCTAGAGGGGTTTGTAGCCGGATCATGTTATTGGTCCCAGCTTTCTTCGTGGTGTTTCACATACTTGTTTCGTCATTATTATTTAACTTTTGAGAGTACAAAAATAGTTCTTTTTCCGATCTGTTGGGACACGAAATACGTGTTAAAGATGAGAAAGAAAGAAAATGTGACGACATTAGTAATATACAAATGCTGCGAGCTAAGTAAATAATAACTTCTCAGGCCTCTGAGAAATATTAAGGTCTTCTGAACAAACCCGACAACATTTCAAAAGTTCTTAAATACACCATCGAAACGAAACAATTATGGAAACATTCGATCTGATGACTTATTTAAAACCACACATTAATATTATCAAATGGATCCTTGCAGAAAACATGGACTCACAACTCTTGAAATATTCCTACACAACTTTCGTCAGGTAAGTAAATATAATTCACAAGTACATTGCAAGTCATATTCTGATGAAGCTGACCTGTAATAGGAATCATGTTTAAAGATATTCATTCATTGAAACAATAATAATCCAAAAGGTTTTTAGCTTAGATAAATGAATTGTTGTTACTCAGCGTCGAAAATCATCGATATATCGAGACGGTTGATTAAATAATTATATGTGTTTTACCCCTCTCTGAGAATATTTTCACTCTTATCGAGACGGCCAGCATTGCTGCACATTTAGGTCAGTGTTCGACACTCATGCCTATGAGCAGGGAGGGAACTGTATAGTGCCACACCTGCTGGGTGACACGTAACCTCAGTTTTTGCAGTTTCATCCGAAGGACCGCCCCATTTAGTCGCCAATTACGACAAGCAAAGGGGTCAATGGAGGACCTATTTAACCTGGGTATCCACGGGATATCGAGATCTGTTAATAGTTGTAACAATACTTATCTTAAACCGAAGAACATATACTACTAAATATAAGTGCAATTAACATCTGCAAGTGTTTTTTGAATCCTGATAGATGACGAATTGGAAAGTGTGTCCGTAAATCAGTTTTCACTGTTCTTTATCTTTGCCACCAAAAGATGTATCGAAGACTTTCAAGTATACTGTCAAATTTCTTCATCCTATCAATGATAATCGCGTCCAATTCCAAGGGCTGATGATGTTATAAGACATGGAAGAGGTTTTGAGCTAAAATTGTTAAAATTTTTGTTTCTTTTTTAATGTTTATAATACCACGCAAGGCATTTACAAATAATTCGTCAACAAAAAATTTGACACGTCAGTATTTGGTCTGAAAGTATCGACGCACAACTTGTAGTGAAGGGAAACTTACGCAACGAGCGCAAGCTTGGTAAAAATTCGACTGAAGAATATGCTCATCTGCGAAAAAAACATACAATCAAATATTTACAAAAGAGGTTGGATATTAAAATCATTTTTGGATTACTATAATGCACATAATGATGATAGAAGTATCAATAGTATGAGAATACACATTCAGCGACAATTTTAATTTCATATTTAAAGATTGATCACGTGGTTTTTGGCAAGACGGGGTGAAGCACTGGTATTTCGTTTACTCCTCCATGACACCTGATCCTGCCTTCGCTTTTGTCGGAGGTCCGTGTTGCCCTACACTCGATTGTGTATGTGTTTTTAGGACTATGATTACGTTTGATACTTTGTTACTTCGCCATTGTATATGATAGTTAGTGTTTAGTCACATTTTTATCTAGTGCAATTAAAACCAATGTACAGGATACATCCTTACGTTTGTTGCCGAATCCAATCTTGGAATTCAAGCAATCAAACAAAAGGTTTTATAATATCTGTACAACCACTAGAAAGAAAAGGACGTCTTTCCTGGTCAACCTTTTATGTCATTTAAACGGGCCATTATTAACGTACGTAACAGAAAATTAGAAAATATGTGTTCAAATTGTCAATGTTCGAATAATCGAACTGCATGATAATTGTTTAGTATAAATAGACTCCTGCTAAATTTGATTTTAATTCAGTAAAGATTTTATTTATTCGTGGATTATATTACTTCTTTCAACTTCGTAATATATTGTATCACTATATAAAAAAGCTTAATTGGTGTAGAGTCGTAGGACCACGTATTTCAGTGCAAAAGAAGTGAAAAATCATTTAGAATTCTTATCGAAAATATCCCGATACATACATGTACATACTACTTATCACAATATTGTTATAAAATCCGTGATATATTGCAGTTCATAATCCCCAGACAAAATTTGTCCCTAGTTTCGAGTCGACAATCACATCAAAATACGAGCAGCGATCGGTGCATTTGTTCGTACAAACTAGGCATCATTAGCAAACATTAACACACAACCATGAAATAGCTTGTTATGTTTTTCTTGCAGTGCGTTTGAATGATAAAAGCTGTATGGAGATTTTACAAAATGATCCGGAAGTGAAAGGAAAAAACGGGGCATATTTACTATATGTGGGTATTCACATGAAGAAGGTGTACTGTGACATGACTACAGATGGAGGTGGCTGGACTGTGAGTATATAGATATCACAAACACAAACTAATCATTTTCATGAATACCTAAGATATTGAGGTACATGCACATTCAACGGAGTTTCATTAGACATTCATTTTTTTAGCTGCTTGGAATCAGCATTTTATAATTTGATTTCACTTGTAACACGTGATCTCATTAGTTCATTTGACGTCTGCTCTCAGATCCCGCTATATAACGTTCTAATTATGACGTCATAATGCATTTGACCGTTTACTTTCATCTTGCAATATTGATCTACGTAGTAAGAAATATATTCACTTTAAAATTAAGCATCAAATTATATCCAAGGCATTTTATTAAATTAAATTATAAGCAAATTTTATTCGTTTTATAAGATACAAAGTAAGTTGGGGTAGTATACACATTATAACCGTGAAGCGGTTTATAAAATTGCTTAAACTGTCCCAACTCACTTTATATCGCATAACACGAATAAAAATTGCATTCCTTCCTTAAATAATTAATATATATTATTACTACATTAAGTGGATCCGTAGAGTGGGATCACGTCTCGCGAAGCTTTATATGATGATCCGCGCCTGTCACCGAGACGTGATCCAAATACTGTAGAAATAATATATACAATGTACATTATTATATACCCCTTATCTATCTTGTTAAAGAAGTTAGCTCTAGTGCAGGATGCTAGAAATAAGTAGTTATTGGTTCAATACTAGTCCCATCGATGTAAAAATATTACTAATCTAATACTGAACCCTCTCCCGTTGAAATGTTTGTGTCAATACACATTTTGAAATGTTTGATAGGGACTATATTTTCTAAATCTGCATGAAATCATTTAATAAACCTCTATTTATTAATTATTTTTTTTTTTACACTTAATGGTATATTTCAGCTTTAAAATATATGATACAAGTAACTAAGTTAAAATAATACAACTTATTAATTTGGTTGATGTTAGTTTTCAAACAGAACACTGATTCTTTAAAAAAAAGTCGAAAATCGGTGTAAAAATTCAATATTTTGGCTAATGATTGAAAAATTGATACTAATCCCCAACGTTTTTTTTTATTTCTATTTTAAATTTTAAGACAAGACTTTCAAAATACAAGAAATTTCAAAAATTTACATTAGTCCTAATATGTCATATTAAACTTTGAAATTCGATAGTTTTACTTAGTAGAAGTAATATGCTATTTTACTATTTGAATTGGCAAAAGACAAACCTCTAAATACACATTACATATATGAATTTTGATTACTGTAAAGAGCTTTAATTTCGCGGGGCTAATATTTCGCTATTTTTATCTTTCAGCCTTTCGCGATGGTTTAAATTTCGCGGATATTAAAATATTCTGAACAAAATCATATACCCAAATACATTGAACAACACTTTGCGATGATTTTTTTCGCGATAGTTGATATAATCGCAAATATAGCGAAAATAAAACCCACGCGAATATTTTCCCCTTTACAGTACCTTATAGAATAGAGATTTGGTGTGTCTTTTTGACAGGTTATCCAAAAACGACAGGATGGTTCTACAGACTTTTATAAAACCTGGGCAGAGTACAAAAAGGGATTTGGAGATCCTTCCAAAAACTACTGGATTGGTATGTTTACTATTCGTTTTACAGGTTGAAATCAATATTTCAATGGGAATAAGTCTTCATTATATGTTATCATGATCAAAACGCAAATATGAATAGCCTTAAGCTTCTTATATCATAATAATTGAATCGATGAATGTATCTCTCCGAGTCGGGACCCGTGGGGATTCGGGTTAGAATAGGTTC
>CAJDSM010058583.1:0-13392 GCA_903981925.1 Ostrea lurida | reverse complement strand
TTTCAGGTCTATAGGCCTCATGGCTCACCTGTACGGACGATTTAATGTCAATATTTATAACTCTTTACTCGAACATTTTGTTAAGACATGTATAAAAAGTTGTTTTAGTTTTACTAGGTCTATCTGTGTCAAAATATACCCCACGGGCTTATGGCTCATCCTGTATGGAAATTTAATGTCACTATTCATAACTCTTTACTCGAAAAACATTTTGTTAAGACATGTACAATAAAAAAAGTTGTTTAAATTTTACTACATCTATCTAACTGTACCAAATATAAGCCTGTGGGCCTATGGCTCACCTGTACGGACGATTTAATGTCCTTTTCATAACTCTTAAAAATAAAAAAAAAAATATTAAAGACATGTATAACAAAAATTGTTTGGTTTTGCTATGTCTATCAACTTGCATCATAAAGGCCTGTAGGCCTAATGGTCACCTGTACAGAACGATTTAGTATTGCAATTATATCTTTTTCTCACGTTAATATTCTGTAAGACATTTTGAGGCAAAAGCGTTTAATTTTTGCTAGATCTATAAATACACCCAAGGGCCCATGGCTCAACCTGCCCAGACAGGAAAAAAAAACCCTCGACAATGTTTCTGCAACCTCGTATAGCATCTCTGATGCCTCTTGCGGTTTTTTTTAACTTTGGGGAATTAAATTCAATAAAGTAGAATCTAGCGAATGTCTAATGGATTTAAATTGATTACTACACTCGTTACAGCAGCCAAAAAGTTTATAAACTCAGGCCTGGTCAGGTTAATTATGTTTGAACTATGCTGTACTTGGTCAAACCTTGTACCGCATTTGCATAATAAACATAGATATAAATATTTTTTTTACTGTTTTTAACCTTGTATTGAAATACATGTAGTTTCTTTGTGTATCCACACGAGGAATTGTTAAACCATAGTTTACCACCCTAGTGGTGAAGAGGAGGAATGGTGGCCAATTAAGCAAAGGGTTTGCTATCTATATTTGCCTCAAGATTGCATATAAAAGAGGACGAGTATTACCATTATTGGTTTGTTTCAGTTATCAGTGGAGATAATTCATGATAATAATGAATACTGAATATATAATATTTCTATCAGGTCAGGCCAGAACGCAGTGTGTTTTATCCTCCAGTATGTGGAGAATGGAAGTGAGGTTGAGAAATATAACTTAATATATAATTATAGTTAACAAGGGTTATCTAGTAACAGGAACTGTTCCCAAATTAGAGGGTGGACGTTGGGGTGGTGGGGTTTGGGGCAATGGGAGGCATACTTTTATTATTCCATGTGACCCATGATGTAAGTTTTTCCACAGGGCACCTATTGAGCCATGCTCAAATAAGACAATCATGACCAATCAAATTGGAATTAATGTAACCCCACCCGCCCATTCTCCATAAAAAATTAATAAACATATAAAAAGAATTATTGCCTAAACCCTCGACCTCACAATTCGTTTTTAAGAGAAATTAATTTAAACAAGAATGATATTGGCATTAAATTTATGGATCTTGATTTAGTACTTAAGATAAAGGGATAAATAAGATCTATATTATTTTGTTAGCCGAGTTGCACTCGGCTAATGGTTTCTATGGCGGTGTGGCCGTGAAAAATAGGTTTCCGGATGAATAATTCCAAAAACTTTACATCTGATCAAATTGAAACTTTGCGATATTGTTGCATATTCACAGTAAGAGAAAACCCTATTGATTTTTGGAAAGAAGTCCGTCCAAGCGGCCGGTCCAGTTTACCAAAAACTGGCAAAAAATCTTGAAAATATGAAGGTTTCGGACGAATAATTCTCAAAAATTACATCTGATTTCAATATGAAACTTTCAGATATTGTTGTCATATCATGAGAAAAAAGCTATTGATTTTGAAAATCCGTTTAAGTCAAGTCACAGTGACCGAAAAACTCGCAAAAAATCTGAAAATATGAGTTTACGGACGATAACTTCAAAGTTTATATCTGATTCAATTGAAACTTTTAGGATATTGTTGCATATCAATTAGAGAGAATCCTATTGATTTTCGGAAATACCATTAAGGTCACGGTAACCAACAAAAACTTCGAAAAATCCGAAAACATGAGGTTTCGGACGATAAAGCAAACTTTACTTCTAATTCAAATGAAATCTTGGAATCTTGTTGTATATCAGATGGGTTAGAACCTATCGATTTTCGGAAACATCTGTCAAGGTTCAAGGTCACAGTGACGAAATGTCTTTGAAAAAAATAGAGAAAATGAGAGTTCCGAGCAATGACTCCAAAAGTTTACATCTGATTCAATTGAAACTTTGGGAAATTGTTACTCACAAGTGAGTGAGAATCCTATATTGGTTGTTGGAAAGATCCGTCTAAGGCCTACGGGCCTCATGGGTATCACCTATACGGACGATTATTAATGTCACATGATTAACTCTTTACTCAAAACCATTTTGTAAGACATATACATAAAAAAGGTATGTTTAGTTTCTAGGTCTATATAATCGTATAAAATATAACCCCACGGGGCCTTTATGGTTCACATGTACGGACGATTTAATGTCACTTTGATAACTCTTTACCGAAAAACATATTTGTTAAGCAAATGTATAACAAAAGTTGTTAGTTTCTACGAGGTATATGATAAAGGCAAATATAACAAACAGTGATCAATTCCGTAAGTTCCATAAATAAGAATACAAAAAAGAGTGGTAATCACGGACCACTGGACCACACCAGGTGGGATTCAGGTTGCCTAGGAGGAATAAGCGATCCCTGTTGCCCGCCACACCCCGCCGTGAGTCCATAGGTCTTGATCAGGTAAACTGAACAATCCGTAGCCAAATCAGTGTGTGAAAAGAACGGTAACAATGCTGATGAACACCACCAGGCAGCATATCATGACTCAAGCATAAGGGCATATTTGGGTAACTAATATTGTTATAACGACCATAAAAATGATCACTGTTCGTTATCTTTGGGCCTTTACATCTATAAATACGCCCATGGGACCTTGAACGGATTTTTCCGAATATCAATAGGGTTCTCGCTCACTTGATGAGTAGCAATATCCCAAAGTTTAAATTGAATCAGATGTAAACTTTTGGAGTTATTGCTCGGAAACTTCATTTTCTCAATTTTTTCAAAGTTATTTGGTCACTGTGACCTTGACCTTTGATGGATTTTTCCAAACATCGATAGGGTTCCAACTCAGATGATATACAACAAGATTCCTGAGATTCATTTGAATCAAAAGTTAAGTTTTAGAGATATCGTCCGGAAACCTCATATTTACAGATTTTTGCAGAGTTTTTCGCTCACTGTGGCCTTGACCTTAAACGGATTTTCCTGAAAATCAAAAGGGTTCTTTATTGCGTGATATGCAACTATATATTTATATATACCCATACCCAGTAGTTTGAATTGAATCAGATGTGATCTTCTGAAGTTATCGTCCGGAATCCTCATATTTTCATATTTTTGCGGAGTTTTTCGGTCACTATGACCTTGACTTTGGACGGATTTGTCCGAAAATTAATAGGGTTCTCTCTCGTGTAATATGTAACAATGTTCCAAAGTTTCGATTGAATCAAATGTAAACTTTTTGAGATATCGTCCGGAAACCTAATTGTTGACGCCCGCACGCCTTCCCGCCCGCCATCACCAAACCAATAGCCAAGTGCCACTCGGCTAAAAACTGTACAAATAAATCTACAACAGACATATATTTTTCAACTGGGCACATAAACTATGTGTATGTTTGTACACGTTTTTGTCAAACTGATCTACAAACTGTGTATCCCTCATTAAGACAACAAGGTTTTCAATATAAACAATTTGTGTAATTACTACTTTATTTGCAATAAATACTGTAAAAGGAAAATATTTGACGCAAACATATTTAAGCGCAGTCAGCAATGAAAATCTTTTGCCGCAAACTTATTTTGGCACAATGATACCACCTGGTCAATAACATCAATGAAAACATTTTAGCGCACAACTTAATTTAGCGCAATTGTACATCAGCACTAAAGGCACAGATTTGTTTGTGGTGGCCCCCTGGTAGGGGGTCCAGGTCAGGAAAGTAAATAGGCTACCGGGACTTTGGTAATTTTACGCGAAAAATGTATAAATGTTTTTGAATTGGTTTATTGATTAAACCAGATAAAATAAAGGTGAGAAATAAAACGCAGAACAGATGAAATTTGTTTTCACTCATCAAACTTAAATTATTCGGAAGTAGGAAGACCACTGTATCATATGATTGAAAAATGTTTTCAAATATTACTTTCGCAAGAAAAAAAACCCACAGCAAATGGTAACTGATATAAAGTTCCTCTGGCAGGTTCACAATATTTCTGCTTACTTCTTTTAAATTTCCCTCTAAACGACAAAGATTTGCTTAATTTGAATGTTGATCCCAATGTAAATACACCCTTTTACTACATGGTTTTCAAATCGACGTCTTTTGTACAACAACAACAACAACAGCAACAACATAAAAATAATAATGATAATAATAATATACATGTAAACATATTTTGTCAGATCATTATACATTATATTTCTTTTCACTGTTTATTTGTTATAGTCCATGAATACTTGGAAAGCATCTTACCATTTTGAAAAGTCATTGTCGATACCCTTGACATCTGAAGAAATAATTGACAAATCAATAAATAGTATACGTATTCTGAATTCAGTTTTCACTGACAGGTCAATATTTCAATAATAATTATGATATGACAGTAGATACATGTATATAGGTAATATATTACTTACTAGGATTCTCCACCGGGGCCACATTTAACGTGTAAACTTTTAACAGCAGCTCCTGTCCATCGTCCAGGCTTTGAATGTTAGTAAAACTGACCTGTAAAACTTAACTCATTAGTACAAATTGATAGAATCACAACTGACAATTTAAGAGTTTATTCAGCAGAGCTGCAAATTGCAGATTTCTGACCGGCACAGGCACTTGGGGCATGGATCATGATCACCCCCCCCCCCCATTTTATACTTTAACGTGAAAACTTGACTGGATCGCAGTCATTGGTCTATGGAGCGCCAAATTAACATAAACTCATACCTTTAATCATTTAAAGATATCTTTAATTGCTGTGCGCAATGATTAGATTAAAGATTCCTTTCAATATTTAATGATATCTTCAATTCTGCATTAAATTGCGGCCGTTAATTGAATTGATGAATCAATTCTTCTGCTGCTATCATTCTGCGAGCTATTATTGAACTATTACTCTCTTTGAACGAATTGAAGCGCGAATTAATTGAATCAAACAGCGCAATTTCATTCAATTATTGCTCTAGCTCTTCAATTGAGTAAATGATATCAATAATTCGACGGGTGTCGGTCCATCTTAGAAGCCGATATTTGTTATTTCTCTTTTTTTCCGTACCTTATAAACGATGACATCCATGCTTCTAATGTTATGTGAACATGAACCTAGGCCGTGTACAAAACCCGAGCACGGCCTGCATCAGCTAGGTTACCGGGCGAGTCATTCCAAGAGTGACTCGCACCCAACTATTACATTCCCCCCGTTTTCTCCGTAAAAATGGGGTCCATAGCCTAAACCGGCTTGATCAGGAAAATAAGAGTGCCAGTGGCCCATTTGGATGGAGAATGGGCCCGCAATAAATCCACTTAGTCCCAAGCACGCACATTTCTACCCTAGTATCCACAACGGCTTCTGCTGGTGGTCCTGAATTTTAACCCGTAATTGCACTGCGTATTTCGCTGAGGGCCTCACCTGGCCAGTGGTGATGTACCAATTGTCTTCCCCTGGAATTTCCGTCTCTGGGGCATCCTCCCTAAGCTCATTCGATCATTCCTGTTTTCTCGGGTCCACTCCAATTCCCTGGGTGATCAAACTCCAGCTCAACTTCTGGACTGCTACCAGCCTACCACGATCCATACCCTCTCTACTGCTCTCGGAAAAGGGCGGGTGCCTTAAAACGCATACGCATATACTTCCTCCGGCTCCCTTGCTTCATGTGTCCTTGGTGTTTGGTCTTGGGTTGTATGACTATATGACAGCGTCTCCAGGAGAAAATACAGTCTTTCTAAGGAATACGCCAGTTGATTCTTGGCAGCGAGAAGGCTTCTCCTGGCGAGTGGGCTCTCTGTAGGTATCAAACCTATCATTGGTTCTAGACAATGACATAAAACCACCCTTCAATTTAACCTTCATGTTTTAGAGGGATGTCGACGCTGGGGGCCGTTCTTGATAGAAGGTGTTGCCAGCTCCTTGTTCACCTCCTGACTAATAGTGTCAGGACACTTCATGCGAAAATTCCTAGCTTTGCCACACCTAAAACAAGTTGGGGAAGTCCGATCTGGAGGAAGGTGCCGACGGAGGACGCCTTTGGATATATTTACTGTCCCTCCGAGCAGCTTCAGTGTGCTACATTCTGTCCAACAACTCTTTATGAATGTTCCTGGAGTCCAGGTAGCCCTTCACGCTACCCCCACTTGGCGTTCTTTCGGGACAACTCGGCGAGAATGCTGGGAATACTGCATCCGATCAACAGAAGCTGTTTTGGGCCTACGTTTTGGACTGCCCGTCCAGAGCATAAACCCCGGCAACACGGTCCTCTGCTACATAGCACAAGCACATCAGTGCTTGAAGATAAATGTCAGGTAGAGGCGGGAATGCCCGAGTTACCAAAGTTAGTATGTGCTCTGCCCACTCTTCCAAAGTCTCACTACTTGAATGGGTTGCCGACTGCAAGTTCAGCTGGTGAGATTTGTCTGCTGCTGAGGACCTAAACTTCTCGTCGAATTCACCCAAGATTTCTCCAAAACTGAGGTTGGGTGAGATCTCCAGTAGCACCATATAAGAGTCAATGGCATCTCTCTCCAGAGAGAAGCAGGAATAATCATGTTCATCTTCAATCCACTGTTGACTACGGGACAGCCTTTAACTTCATCAAGAACTATTTGCAACTTGCTTTGCCATCCCTGCGTCCCCCTCCCTATCCCTTACGGGTTGGGCAGGTTGAGCGTAATAATATACTAGCGCAGTTGTCGGTGGCATCTGGGGTCCGCCATAACACTGGGAAGAAACTGCTGTAGACATGAATAGTCCACCATATCCCTGAGTGGGTGTCGAGGAATCAAATGCATGGTTCCTTAGCATGGAACCGCAAGCTCTATTTCCTAAACCATGAGAGGGGTCAATGTACAAACCCGACCTTGGGGCATCAACCCCCAACCCATAGACAGGTGATGTCTCACTATGGGAGACATGAGGTAGGATGACAACTCTGGTGCGCAGGACATGGAGTCGTTCTAAACTCACCCCTACTCCAAGGGCGTTTTCTCCTGGAACTCGAGTTTTATCTCTCGATAACCAACTCTTGCTGCGCGCGCATATAATAAGACAAACACAATACATTGCCTCTAAAAACTCTTCAAAATGGAGAACATTCATAAGTACATTATTGGAGAATTAGTTATTTTCGATGAAAATGATTATGAAACCATTTTAGCAAAACAATTAATGTCAATGTCTGTGCTGGCCCTTTTCCTCAACAAGAAACGTAGCCAAATCCCGAGGTTATATGGTTTTTCAGAAGTTATTGCCTCTGAATTTAATAGCAAACAGTTCTTTAGACACTTTCGAGTGATCACTGAAATTTTAATAATCATACTGGTTAGAGTGGTAAATTTGTTAAACGAAAATATATGACCAGGCGGTTCTGAACCAATACCACCGGAAAAACAGCTTCCTATTTTCCTTTGGTATATGGCCAACCAGGAAAGCATACGAGAGGTTGGGAATACGTTTGCAGTTGGTGTGACAACAGTTCATGAGATATATGTAGTTGCGAAAGTATCGATCGACGGCTGTAAATCAAAACCCAATTAATAGATACAAGTATAACACGGATTCTAAAATATCGCTACTATTTTTTTTTATTTTTAACAAATGTAATTCTTGCATGTATATGTTCGGCGTCTCGCGATTGATAAAAAAAAAACCCGGAGGGGATCGGGTAAAATAAGGAATCTACAAATCTGTAATGTTTAATGAATCTCATAAAATTGAATATATTTGTAAATATATTTATAAACATACTTAAGAGTGCTCTGTTTATTATACCCAAAATGTCACGGTACAAGACGTACGATGTTGCACATCGTTTTTGAAAACAGTATAACATGACTATTAATTCAAGGGTTTTTGTATTGCGATTCCTAACATTATAAGACTTGTAATTAATCGAAATGAACGGAAAATAAAAATACTCGCATGCTATCTCCACCTCGCAACGCCATCTTTACTGCGTATGAACCCTGCACCGCGTGAGGGTTGAACTCGATTTAATCCCGGGTTAAAACTCTCGCTGTTTACGTCCAACTCTCGTGACCCGAGCCGAAACTAGAGTTCGAGGTGAAAACACTCCAAGGTACAGTACCTACCGGTATCATCCCCCACGTAAGAGTATGTGGGGCCTCACTTGCCACCTGAGACCCCAACGAAACACAGGTAGACTGATAACTGCCATTCCTAGTCGGTAGTGCTTGAGTGACCAAAATCAATGATCAAAAGCAATAATGGTTGTTGTGGAAAATGTAAATGTGTTAAAGAAGCACTATGCTGTAGTGGTGGGAACTGACAAAGAGTAAATGTGTGATAATTTCTAATATTATTGATGTCAAACTGACCTTACTGATAATTTCTTTTACAATTGCTTATGATGCAAATATTAAGTTAGCATTTTTTCTTTATTTTTTTTTTCTCTCCTGGATTTCAAGGATTTTCCAAGATGGCCGCCATTGTCGTTTAATTATTGAATTTTTGTTTGAATTGATGTGTAATGTGAATTAAGATATCCATAGGGTATTGTTAAAAATACCAATATTTACTTTCTTAACTGATAAAATCACTTTGAATCATCGAAATATGACATTTTATCATTTTTGATATATATGTTCTATTTTCAAAATGGCCGCCATTCCCGCCATTTTGGATTTTTAAGTTGGGCCCACATCTGAAAGTGTTTGTAATGAACTAAGCTACCACAATGTCAAATTTCATGCTTTCCCCACCTTTTGAACAATTCTACTAAACAATCTGCATAAATTGCTTAGACTTCTTAGAATATATTATGTAGTAGTAGATATATGTCATCATTATTCTCAGCGAGATTCGTCGAGGCTGGATGTTTCTTCTGAAGAGGCGTTTGTCCATATAATCTCGCAGAAGAGACGTAAGTCCAAATATTCAGACGACGAATCTCGCTGATTTCGATTAATGTCATATGTGAATTAACCAGTACACGTATAGGGTGTACGCAGGCTATAGTGGACGGGTTTAGCAGGCACATACCTATCGTCGCAAACTTTCATGTTCAATAAAGAAAACTATTCGAAAAAAAATCTTTGATTGATTTACGCCGTTTCACAAACAGTAATTAAAAAAGAGGAGGACATGAGCACCAAAGTAGTTTTTAAAACTTTAAAAACCACAATACGACATCGGTAAAGAAACATTTCAATCCAACAAAACTAAGTGTGCAATATTGGGTGGAACAAAACCAATACCGCTCGAAGTACATACAGATTCATCCAATCGAGTGTCGCGATATTTTCTTCCTTCTCTTCGACGTGGTCTAGATAATTACAACTATACCCATGGAGACCAATGAAGCGAAAATTATGAACCCAATATGCCATATGTTGGTTAGATTTGTAAAGGTATTGGATGGTCGAATCGAAAGCAGTTTCTGTGAATAATATTTGGGTGTGTGTGTAATTTTCCATTTAAGTTTCCTTTTTTCACTTCTGAAGATCAAAATCTGATATCTAATGTGTACAACCAAATATTACGAGATGTATGGATTATGATTTTCCAGTGATGATTTATACAGATTTATACAATTTGGTTTGTACAGTAGAGCTGTTTTAAATAGTCATTTTCCTTGCTATAACGTGTATATGCAACCGCAGCATATACAAATTATACAAATTACTAATTATTTGCATTGCAAATCAATTTCCTGTTATATGATCATGAGATAAAGTTTGGGAAATATAATCAGTAAAATAGAAACAGGTCTCTTCAAATTGTGGGAATCAGTATTCGGCGTAAAACCAGCGTTACAAATTAATGTAAAACAAATGTCCTCACATTGTACTGAGCAATGTAGATAGGAGATAAACAAACCAATATCGGAGCAGATAAATTTCGGGTACATGCTATTTCTATTCGTCTTTATTTCTTTTTCTTATTTGTGGCCAGTACGGCGAGTTTCGCATATATTCTTTCTATTCATATATATCCCCTAAGTGAAAAAATATTTGGATACAGTGGCTTGCCGTCCCGCCCCTCTTTTCGACCTAAAATGGCTGACTTACTTTGACTTTTTTTGTTTTGCCCCATATTCGGAAATCCTGGATTCGCCCCGCTGGAATGATGATGATGATGATGATGATGATTGATGATGATGATGATGATGATGATGATGATGATGATGATGATGATGATGATGATGATGATGCAGTAATTCTCTTTGGTTGAAAATTTTGTTAATATCTACATCAAATGAACCGATGCAATATTTGAAAATCATCTACATGTATACAATCTTTTTTGGTTTGCCCCGGATATGAAACAAAAAGACGGATTTCTAAAATTTATGCAATAACGCGTTACACACATTGAGAACGTTAAAACGCCTAACGTTTTGGTTTTAAAACTCTTTACATGATTTAACAATAAATCCGTTAAATTGTGTGCTGAATGCTTCATTTCTTTAAAAATAATCGCACAATAAATTCTGTACTTCTTTACAATTTAAAAATAGGCTTCATTGGAAAATAAAGCACACTGAATTTGATTACATAATTCTTATTCTTTTCTCTCTGACAAAACGTTGGTGAATGTATAAAGTACATAGGGGAAAATATTTTGAACTTCATCAAGTAACTGTAGAAACGACATCTCAATATTTGTCCACGTTTTCAATAGAATATATTATTAAATAACCTTCTGTAAAACAATTAGGTGATTTGTGTTTACAAAGTCTAACTGTTTTGAAATGATTTGTGTGATTTTTAAATAATTCTACAATGGAAAAGCAATCATGGGATCCCCCTTACGTTCGGGTTTAACATTGATTAAGAAACAAGTGTTTTGGGCAGATTTGAAATTTGATTTCATTTGTCAACATAAGAGGAGGTCGAACTAGAATATTTCCTCCTGGTTTACGGAGACGTATCAGTTTCAGCACTCAGCTATTGATCACGCCCTGTTGAGTATCTGCAGATTGATACGGCATTAAACTTCTCATTGACCATGCAAAAAAAACATATCTTTAGGATTGTATGGGCTAATATTTCATTTTCATTAACAGAATCTAGAGTTTACAGAAAAATGCTAAAACTTGTTTCAAGTACATGCATATACGGATAGGCTTGTCATATGATTATGGTTTATTGAGATCAGATCAACAGGAAGAAATATAAGCAAAACCACAATTGATATAGTTTGTCCTATTATGCACCTGTACAAGGAAGACACTACATCGGCGTTTGATTAACATTTTACAGATCCTTAATAATTTAATAAAAACGTCAATGATACTTTATAGAGCGGCGTGAGAGACACAATCCATTAAAAAATCAAGAGGGTGGCGACCCGAGATGGTAATTTGTTCTTCCTCAAAATTAATTACAGACATTAAAATGACAAAATGGCATGGGGCCACTTTAACAAAGCTATCTCATGACTAAAATCTGTATACTGATAACCGTGGTCTTTCAGATGGCGACGGAACGTCTCTATTTTGAATATGGAAAGAGTTTGCCAGGCAATGAGCCAAATATGAAAAAGAAGAACTTAAAACCTTATTAGAATGCATAAAAAGTACAAGATATGAATATCAAAATCACATTTTAGACACTTCGAAGGAAAAGTGCGTGCCATATATATTTCTGTGTTTAGTAACGTGATAAAAGAATTATATGCATGTAACCAACTTTTGTACAAACATTTTAATTCCCCTAACCACTCCATCTTGTCATTTTAGAAAAGAAATACCATCATATAAACAATCCCACTTTAAGTAACCCTTTTCGTTGTCAACGAGGTCACTGGATCAAGACTGTGGGCACTGCATTCCCAAATGGATGCAACGATAATGTGCAAACTGTAGGAAATTTGACTAGTTCACAAGGAAATAAAGTGAATGTGATGTGACTTTTTCCAAATACACAAAGCCGTAAACGCAGTGATGGACATCGTTCCTATCAAAGACCAAACATACACGATCCCACCCTTCGTTGACTTTTGCCATACGTCAACCAACAATTAGGTCCACATCACATTCGCACAAAACTTTACTCTGTTCCACTGAGAGTTTGAACAAGTTATTAGAAGATACCAAGGATAGTACATACTTAGATGTTTCAACACCAGAATACTATGGTTATGAATGTTGCCCATCACAGGCTTTTTAACCCCCCCCCCCCCGCGGATTACGGATAGGAATCATTCCGAATCTAGCCGCCGGTTCCTTAACCTGATATTTACTAATTAAGGAATGTATGCCGTAAATATAAGCAACATTCTTTGTCATAAAAAAGTACAGTCGTGTATTCCAGCATATTTTCAATTCAAGTCAACACTCTGAATTTCCTACAAATATACTTCTACAATTGCATCCAAACTTTTTAATTAGAAGCAAACTCTGCAGTGCCTAGATATTGACAACCTTATACTCAAACCACCTACATGTTCTTGTTCGTCTTCTTCTTTCAACTATAGTCCAGCTGGACATGTCATTACAGGTGATGTTAATATAATTGAAAATCACTTTATCAAACACCATTCTGATTTTACGCACAATTACTCTGAAATTGACCAGTCGACAGGGGATGCTTACTCCTCCTAGGGACATGATCTCATCCCTGGTGTGTCCAGGGGTCCATATCTGCCCAACGCTTTTTTGTATTTGGGACTCACTGTTCATTATCTTTGCCTTTATATTAAAAGCCTCGAAAAATCGCCGAGAGTTAGTATAGGTTTATGCGGGTATTCAATTGTTAGACGATAGTTCCCAGTTCACTATTGAATGGTGAACTGTCGTCTGAATATTGAACTGTCGTCTGGGGTAATATAAAGTAAAATTTTGAAGATATTTCAATTATATTTTCTGAGTATACCCTTTGGGGCAAGGTGCTCCTCATGTATAAATATGGTTATGTTACCAGACCTGGTTCTGGATTTCCGATCCCGACGACTATTCGATTTATACAATAAGAGATAATGTATACAGATGGGGCTGTGGCATATCGTGAATCCCATTTTAGAGAGATGATATTTACAGGGTAGGCCCCTTTGGGCAAGGTGCGCCTCATGTATAAATATGGTTATGTT
>CAJDSM010058574.1:21127-32549 GCA_903981925.1 Ostrea lurida | reverse complement strand
ATTACGGGATAAGGCAAACAAAAACAGTCCCATGCACCAGACGTACTGGTGTCACGAGGACTATAGATTCAATAAACAAAAGGTCCCCGCACCAGCGTTACCGGTCGCACCACGAGGACAAAAGTATCGAGAAAAATTAAAAAACTAAAGTCCAACCAACGGGACTTAGTCGTTTTGTCCAACATTATTTTTCTTGAAAATAAATACTAGTCCAAAAACGGATCTTATGTCTTTTTCCATATATATATATATAATTATATATATAATGTATAATGTAACTCCAAAAATCCCGCGCAAATTGGGCCCATGCTCCCCACACCGCTCTAACGATGCAGAACGAGTTTTCATTTAAACATATTAAAATTAAACGCGATGTTTCGAGTAATGGTGCTCAAACACCCCAACCCCCACACCTAGCATCAAACGGGAGCGCCCCACCACGCCGCTCCAGAATGTGGCTGGCCGAAGCGACAGATTTCGAGTATAGATCTCGAAAGCGTTATTTAGTTCCTCAACTATATTCGCCTAAAATAAAAGTCGTGAATTTTTAGTTTTCATATGTCGACGCGTGTGAGGTAAAGAAAAAAGAAGTTTAGGTGCTCTTCCAAAAACTGAATTTGAAATCTTGATGTTTTAATTTTTTTCGTACGAAAACGCTAAAATAAGAAATCCCACGGTCGGCGGTCTCAGTAACCGTCCCATGAATAATCACAAGAAAAAACGCACCTGAAGGGTATTTGTCCTATTGCAACAAAAACATAACTCATAGGACTCACATAATGAATTGCTTTCATTAAGTTTAGTCTGTAGGATGCGGTTTAAGTGCTGTAGTACTTGTGGTGATGCTTGAGTAATCCGACGTAAGATACGACACGGCCGATCAGAATTTTTCTCGCGTCCGACTAAAAGAGATTTAACTTATTGCGTTGTATTATCAATATTAACATGAATAGAATTTCCCGTTAGCGACTGAATGTTTGAAATGTTCTCCAATGAGTAATACATACCGCAAAGGTAGGTGAGTGGCACTTTGGTGAAATTATTTGTTGATAGCAGCGACTAGTCCCCCTATCCCCTCTTACCAGAATTTATACCAGCCCCAATTCAAACCCCAAGCCCGAATCACGGGTTGAACTGATACCAATGATATCTATGTTTCTTATCATTTTGTCATTTAAAAATAAAAAGAGGAACGAAAAATATTCCTGAAATTATTTGAAACAAAGCAGCAGTAATTTCCACTGAAGATTTTTGCAGTAAGAGCATCGATAACACTCTAATTTACAAAAGTCACAATTTTACAAGATTTAAGTACAACACACTCGCCTTGACGCAGAATTAATGTACATCGGGTTATGCAGGTGAATATAAATACATCAATGTTTATTAATGTTCAGCAGAGCACGAGATTTTGTTTGCATTGAAGTCAATATTACTTCTGGAGATAATTTACAACTTATTAACATAGTCGATATTTGTTCATCTTGAAAATTTTTTTTTTATGTAAAAAGTGAGCTATTCGTTTAAATTTGTGGTAACTCAGCACAAGGGCACCGGTTTAACCTTGTTTTGATTGTTTGTCATCTATTTTTAGAGCCCCAATATACGATCAAGCCCTATTAAACAATGGCAAAAGTTAAAATTCACTCATTGTTGACAATGAAGTAAGATGGGAACAACCAGTCAGCTTAGTTATAAACGCCCAACGAAGACACGATGGCAAATCAAAAAGTCACTGCGCCGCAATTTTTGCAGTGTACATATACAACAATTGTTAAGAACCGCTACGTGGCTGAATCAACATTTGCTTGAGAATTGTAGATACGTGCAAGACGGGTCCGGTTGTTAGTAGGCCCCAAATTTTACATCATGTGCATATCAAGTATATTCCGGATTAAAAAAAATTTAAGAAATTCACGGACTGATGCTAACCTCTTAGAATTCAGAGATATTTCAACACAACTTAAATATTTGATAAAATAATATTGTGAAATCACCGGCGTGGTAGTTTACTGGCTACACCGATTTTCACGACATGGTAGTTTACGTTTACGATAGTAAATTTTTCTTGAGATTCAAGATTCATTCACTCCATTTTCGCTTAGCGGCTAGTGAAAAAGGGACTGTCATGATGTTGTAGAAACATTCGACGGAGTAACTAATATCACACGATTTATTCACTCTGCAGGAGATATACAAAAGTAGTCATGAACCTCTGGTGGGCATATAAACGAACCCCGTTAAATAATCTTTCTTACCCCAAAATGGTAATATTCGCTTAGTGCCGAAAACGAAGAAAGCGACAGTAACGAAAGCATCTTACTGTATGAATATTATAATCTCATTTAGTGCTAACAGACATGTTATGAAAGAAACATAAATTGCCCTCGGAGTATAACAATTGAAGATGCTAGCATTTATCTAAACAAAAGGCTTATTTATAAGCACTTATAGATGATCCAGCAAGTTCCAAGCGTTTTGCCGCTTCCAAAGCACGCCATTGTGGGCACAGGAATTTCTGTTACCCCCCCCCCCCTGCCTCCGCTCTTTATGCAGGGCGAAATGTAAATTCGATGTCGTGCCATCTTGATTAGTCTTTTTTATATAATCGATTTCGGTAGGCAAATATTACTCTTCGTTACAAAATCGCTTCTAAGTGCCCCGAATTATGTGAGACGCAAGTCGCACATCTCAAATTGTAATTGCATATTATGGTGATATACAGAAACTTATTGACCACCGAAATATACCAAAAAGATTTCAAGATAACTACTCCAAACTTTATACTAAGAAGAGGGCGGGGGAGAAGGAGGGCGGGAGAGAGGGGGCGTCCTTCCGACGAACCACTTCATGCGGGGCGGTTTGCCGGCGGGCCGGTAGTCCCGCGATTAACCGAGAGTGTTGGGGCCTGATCACACAAGCACCTAGTGAGATAAAATCTCGGCAAAGGTTTTTTATCATTTTATAAAAAAAGTTAATCGCAGTAAATAATAGGAAAATATGTAGCCCAGGGTATGTACCCAGGTTCTGATCTGATCCCAGACAGGACGAAAATATCTACCCTTCACGATATAGAGTGTGGATCAGTGGTACTAAACAACTATAAACCAATCCTGAATTCAATACCATACATGTCTATCAAACTGCAAGATAATAAAGTAGCATTAAGCCAATAGGATTCCCAGATTGCCAGTTGAATCAGGAAATTAGTCGAAATACTTTGCGGGGGGGATGTGGTCAAGTTTTGAGGACCGGTTCCAATTGAAAAAGACGCCAATTAAGGCTTAGAACTCTAAAGGGAATGACAGCCCAAGTGGGGGCCCCAAGCACGGGGTCGTTTACTGTAATCTTGCGAGGAAGAATATCGCTGACTTAGAAGGCGTTGCAGTCGCATTAATCCCAAACTTCAGAAAATGGCTAGGCCTTCGCATGGGTGCGATAGCACGTTCCCGACCAGATGGCTGTATATGGTATGGGGTTAAAGGCGGCTCTGGGTTCTACGCCTGAGAGAGAGCACCTCAATTTTTAAAAAATTAAAAACCCAATATGTTCGTATTAATTCATGGTAAAGCGCTGTACATTATGAGACTACCCTGTATAATCTGATACATAATACTATTTAAGCTCAGCTTGGTCACCCAACAATGGCGGGGGGGGGGGGCTGGCCGCGAAAAGGCACCGCCCCCACCCCCCCCCTTCTGAACAGTTAAAGCAAAGCTAAAACATAGCTTTTTAATTAAACAGCCATTTAAACTTGGCAACCACACTGCTTAAACTCCAGATTCATATAAGAAAAGGAGCATCTGAACCACGACGTCTATATCCTAGATGCTTTTATTCTGGACCTCGCAGACACAGAAACCCCAGAGAGTCGACCCAAAGAAACGAATCTTTTTTTTAGCGCCAATTAAGAGGGCCGACTATTATGGATCACAACGGTAACACCACCTTTGCTGTGGCCTCACACAGATGGGTTATATAATAATAGGTGGTGCGCAGGGTTGCAGCACAGGGGAAAAATAAACATGTTAGATAAGCTGCACGTATTGAAAAGATTAAAAAATAAGAGAAAGTGAAGGAAGGAAGAAGAACCATGAAAAAAATGCCGATACAGAAAGTTTGGTAAAAGCACCCATAAAATGATAGTTCATTAAGTGTGCATGTATGGGGTATTATGATCCTGGTTTTGAACAGTTTGGCCATGCCCAGAGAATCGAGTTAATTAATTTATACGTAGTCGGGTGAGTTACCTTTATGTATAGTGGGCGGGTGCATGTTGACGATTAAATTCAGTCTCGGTTAATAGTGAAACGGATGTGCACACGAAACATACGTGCAGGAAGTATAACACAGTACACCCACCCTCACCATAATGATGCAGGGTTAATTAAGCGCATCCAGGCAGCGCGCTATTAAGCTCCGATGCGGGTGTGCAAGAGAGAGCACGTGGTACACCGACGGTACGAAAACAAGTCTAATTGATAACAAATCGTGGGGGTCTAGATTGAACAATGCCCGGCTCCGTATTCGGGGTTTAACAAACTTCGGTCTAAGGGAGGAAGCGGAACTTGAATCCGGGGTAAGGATGACCGCGCTCACTTTTTACCTCGGAACTCAGGACAACCTCCAAGAACTACTGTTCAGAAATAACCTCGGGGAGTAATCTTGGTCTAACGCTCGAGACAGCAAGCAGGGAGGTTTCTGTCTCGGGATGAACAGCATTATAAACCTCTGGAGTGAGAGGTTTGCGGTGCAACATGGTAATGCTTTTCTATGGGAATGTATACTTTGCAGTGTTCTTCGTGACGAAGAGTACAGGAGACTTGTCACCGAATAGGGATTTGCTGAGTGTTATATTGGGGGCCGCATAATGACAACTTTAATTGATGCGCTTTCCAGTAGCTGACGTACCAAAGCGACATGGGAAGCATGGTGGAGTCGGGGGCCGGACAGAGGGGCAGAGAGGTACTCAGTCTGGCGTACACTGTTCTTTAGACCCTGGAGGACAGGCTCACGACGCCAATCGGGTTGCTCTAGCGTTAGACTACCGCGTCGGTCCGTGGCCATTAAATCGGCTGTTATGTTTTCAGGAAAGATTTACTGAGTAAATTTGATATTATTGGGAAATTCTTAGCAATCAATCTTGTGACTTTTGTGTAGATTGTGTCTGGACCTGGAGCGGTGGTTGACGTTTAGGGCCTTTTGTGTCATTCAAATTTAAGGCCACGTTGTTTAGGATTATTATTGTTGTGCATGGTTTTGGATGGCGACATAGAGTGTTAACTTTTTGAGTAAGATCATAAGATAGGTTTCCGTACGTATTGTCGGAAGTGGACAAATACGGTAGGGGAGTCGGGCATGGTTGTGGGTCGAGCTTTAAGTTCGGACACGGTCAGGACGTCGTCCAGAAAGTTTAACCGGGCATTAAAAAGAGCAAACAAATGGGCGAAAAATAATATCCATTAATCCGAACGCCAAAAGCGGCGTGTCTTTGCCGGGGTGGGGGCCAGATGTGGCGGTCATGGGCAAGTGGACTTAGTGGGGGGCTCAGGGGCGAAAAGAATGCATGGCAACTGTAGGGGAGCTCCAATTCGCCCTAGTCAGGTTGACCCCAGCTGTTATGGGTGTGTCTCTTGCAGCAATCACAAACCATTCTTAAAGGGCCGACCCCCACTTTGCATCAAAATACTAGTTACCCCGAAGTGCGTGGGGAATTGCAGATAAACTACTCTATGCGACCAAGTAGACAACAGGGTGAGAAACATAAGAGTTAGATGTAACTGTCATATTCTCTAGAGAAATCCTGTGGAATAAACAACGCTCCATGTTATATAGCATTCGAGTACAGTCGTTTATCTACTGCCTCTCTATTACCCTAACCCAAAATTTAGCCCTAACCCATATGTATTGCTTAAAAAATGATTGGGTATATGTAAATTGAGAATTTGAAAGCCCGCAAAAAATTGCCAGTTATTTTTATCAGTTGTTTGTCTATACTTTGTGTCATTATTGCATTGAATAGGAAATTCAAGCCAAACATATGGTGTCATATGAAATTAAGAATTGACCATTAAAGTCTTAAATTGCGATAAGTCTTTGGAAATTGCGAGTACATTTTAAGAATACTAGGAATTAGTTGCGAGTTGTCAAAATTGGGAGTTATCCCTGAGAACACTGAAGATGCATTAAATTTGCAAATTAATGTCAGAATAAATTTATAAAAGTAGGTAAAAGTGTATTTCTTATTTAGCATAACGAATTCTTACTTTCAAATAAAACATCGTTACACCTTACATATTGATGGTCAGTTTTGGCATGTTTGGGATTTTCTTCATGGTAATTACTAAATGAACTTTCTGTTGGTCTTCAAGCATGTATCGTTTCTTATTACTACTTTGGATAGCTTCAGTAGGCCTTCTGGATCTGAAATAGAAGATAGCACAGTAGCTTACAATTACCAGAAATTATTTAATAAGTTCTGTTTGCATATAAATAAAACAAGAGGCCCATGGACCACATCCCTCACCTGAATACTTTGCTTCAAAAATGATTTAATAAGTTCTGCTTGCATATAATTTTTTTTCCATTTGCTAAATTTGTCTCTATGCTACATTTAAAGCCACAATGCAGCACCCAAGCTCTTTAACTTACCGGTATAAATTATAACTCATATCTAAAACCATGTAGTGATCATTTGAAAGACTCCTTTCATTCTCCCTCTTAACCAACCATATTCCCTAATCAAATGATTTCATTAGAAAGAAGATAAATGTGTACACATCTATTTGTCTTTAATAGCCAGTGAAGCGAGTCAACATAAATCACTGGCTCATGCTTGAGTTCTAATAACAATCACTAGAAATAAATCTGTGCTGAACCTACACATTTATCTAAAATAAATTTGTCTCTAATCCCAGAAGTCCATCAACAAAATGGGTGGAGTCTCAGGAGATCTCGCAAAGTCACACTTAGGTCTTAAATACTTAGATCATCAATCTATTGTACAAAGTAGTCTTGTGGTCCGTTGGCTCCATAATACAGAGCACCAATAGGCCTGCTGTTTAACGAAGTGCAATGTTGATGAAATGTATGAGCTACATGTTGTTGTACTAAATCAAGCATGGCAGTTGCAGATCTAAATTAGCGTTTGTTTTATGCAACAAACATTGGTAAATAAGAAAGGAAGCCTTTGGTTTTTTTCTGCAGCTAAAAAGTTTATCCGCTCAAACATATTTATCAGATTCAATTCCTTGGCATGTCCAATAATGCAAACCTCAATCACAAGGGCTTGTCGCGAAATATTTGCAGACTTATGTAGGTCTAATTGACCCCTCTCTCGTGTATTCTAATATATAGAGAAGGGTCAATCAATTACATAAGAAGAATTACAATGGAAATATTTTGTGACAAGCCTCTGTGCCTTAATGACCTCTCGCTCTCTCTCTCTCTCTTCATGTTCAACCATGAGACTGATTTGTCATGACTGAAATTCAAAACCTTGGCTTGAGATTTATTTACAAGATAGGTGCGCAATCCCATTCGTGTACAAAAAATATGAGTATTTGGTATAAAACAAGCATTCTGAGAGAATTGCACAGCAATACATAGTCCCTTACCGGTTACACAATTTATTGGACCGCAACAATATTCTAATTTCATTATGTAGGCAATATCATATACTTATGGTAAAGGGGAATATTGGTGAGTCAGGATAGGACAAGGGCTATAACTTAGTGAAAAATGAATAGATCAAATTCAAAGTTGATCTTGATCTGTAGTTTTGTATGGCAAAGGAATGTACCAAATATCAAATGAATATCTGCAAGCGGTGAGAAAAAAATGCAGAAAACTGATAATTAATGAACTGTTGTAAGTCCAAGGGCCATAACTCAGTAAGAAAGGAATGGATCAAAACCAAACTTAAACTTGACCTGTACCTTGGTATGGCAAAAACATGTACCAAATATCAAATGAATATCTGCAAGCGGTGAGAAAAAAATGCAGAAAACTGATAATTAATGAACTGTTGTAAGTCCAAGGGCCATAACTCAGTGAATAATGAATGGATCAAAACCAAACTCAATCTTGATCTGTAACTTGATATGGCAAAGCAATGTACCAACTATCAAATGAATATATGCAAGCAGTAAGATAAAGAGTGCGGACAACCAATGGGAACAGACAGATAGGAAGACAGACGGACAGACACAAAAGAAGAAAGCTATAGTCCCCTCCGGTTTTGAACCTGTATGGGACTAATAAATACAGTATACTATAGTTTAAATTGATCAAAACCTGGATCATTACATGATATACATGTAGCTACGCTCGCTAAAATGGTAGCACCGACAGTATATCGTTGGTGCAAGCGAAGACCCTAGGGTAGCGTGGTCTAACTTCGACCAATTGGGTAATTTCGACCGATGATGTTGTAATCCAGTATTTTTATTTCACCGTTTGTATCAGACAATTTTCCGAAAATAAAAACAAATCCCCATTATGTTAATGCTAATGCAACTTTTTCTCTTTGAATTGTTTAATAAAGTTGTTTGATTTTGATTGTTACCACGGAAATCCTCGACCGAGAAGAGGCCCCGGGAAAATTACGAATGACAACTTTCAAACGTAATAGAGCGAACCAATACTTACGGTATTTAAAAATTTAATCTAAGTATTCATTGTCGTTATTGTTAACAAAACAATACCATATAATTGCAGAAAATAAGAAATATTTATTAAGATTAGGTAATCGTGTCCGTTTAAAAAAAAATTAAAAATCGGTCGAAGTTACCCTAGCACAATGATATTGTTTGTGCGTAACTTCGACCGATATGTAAAAAAAAAAGTTTCTGTTCGCTGTATAGCAGTGCAAAATAGATTAAACATTTATTTTGGTTTTTTAGATGCACATCTAAGTCTAATTAATGCATGTGTGAAAATTACTTTAAATCGAATTATCTGATTTAAAATCAATAGTACGTCAATAGTACGTGACCCCCCCCCCTCTTCTCCAGATTCAATATGCGAAAGTATTATGAACAATTGGTCCTGGTAGTAAATATCTTCTGGATATTGGGATGACAAAGCTCAGTTTTACATGCACAGTATCTAATTATTTTCAACATGTTTCTAAACTTGACAAAAATTAATTATTTACAAAAGAGAGATTGTTCATATGTAGTTCCATTATGTAAAGGCAAAAATAACGAACAGTGATCAATCTCGTAAGTCCTACATAGAAGCAAAAACAAGAGTTGGGCAATCACGGACCCCTGGACACACCAGAGGTGGGTCAGGTGCCTAGGAGGAGTAAGCATCCCCTGTTGACCGGTCACACCTTAAAATCTTGAGTCAGGAAGGAAATATTTCATTTTCTAAAAACGAAGTACTCTTTGGCCGATGACTGCTTGCTGGATTTAGGTTTACTGTTAATACAGTTGTCACCCAATATCCGTATTGACATACATTTCATTATATGAATTTTTAAGACAAGAAATATCAAAACTTGAAGAAGCAGAAACAAGTATCATGTTTGTAGCGGTTCTCTCCTTCAGACATGTTGCTTTATAGACCAGAAAAATCGCACTGCAGCCATAGAAGACTATACAGAGAAGAAATCAAAATGTTCTCAATGTAAAGTTACAATTAAAAATAAAAATAAAACCTTGTACGGTAGATATATATTTTTATGGATTAAATTACAAAAGCATGCCGAGGGTTTAATGTTTGCTAGAAGGAAAATCAGTGACAGATCCAGAAATTTTAAGGGAGGGGGGCATATATATATTGTAGGTAAGCCTTTTTAAAAGGCCATTTGTGGGTGCCAAATCTGGATTTTATTAGTATTGTTTATAATTGTTTGGCAAAAAGGGGGTGGGAGGCTTTGAAATCTGCCACTGATAATGGGCGAACTAATAAAATGTACCACGTGTTTTAAAGCAATAAATCAGCCTGCGTTTTAGACGGACCGTTTTGGACTCGTCCAAGTCGTCGATGTACGGAGGTACCTTACCTCTTGAAAACGGTTCAATTAAATCGGATTTAATAAATTGATGGTTTAATTCATTCATTTTAAGTGCATATCTTCATTCCTCTCCCTCGTTGTGTTCAAAATAGTTAGCACATTTTGCAAATAAAAGCAGCCTCTTCTTTTAACGCGGAAAAACATTAATCAGTCGACGTGAAAAGTTGCATTGTGACGTCGTATTGTCGACGTGAAAAGTTGCATTGTGACGTCGCATTGTCCACGTAAACAGTTGCATTGTGAGTCGTATTAACTGCAATGTTTTTTGTTTGTTTTTTTCAAAATAAGCAATTTTTTCAACAACAGCAAAACGTATTAAGGTATTGAAAAAGACTTGGAATTTAAAAACATTTATGGTACTTTCCAAACACCTTATTCACTTATTTTCGGATTTGGTAATGTTGTATACCGCAGTGACTCCGCCATTTTTGCGGACGCATTGTGGGTCCGTAGAAATTGTGGCTCGAGAAGTAGCATGGGCTCACAATTTTTCAGTCGATAGAGAGCAAATCACGTGACTTAAAAATTACGTGCCTAATCATTAGAACGAGCTCGTCGCTCGCTATTACTTACATCAGGTATAGATATGTCAAGGCGTTTACTTTCCATTTGCTAAATTTGTCTCTATGCTACAATGTAATCTAGACACTTAGTCAGTACCTCAACTTGACCCAATTACATTTCATATTGGATAATAAATTGGGAAAGTAAACAATATGTTAAACGTAACCATAGTCCCAAAAAATACATATATTCAAAATCGAGTGTAGGGCAACATGGACCTCCGACAAAAGCGAAGGTAGGAAGGTAGGATCAAGTGCCACGGAGGAGTAAGCATCCTCTGCTGACCGTGCACACCCACCGTACGCCCCTAGTCGAAATAAAGTAAACCAGGATTACCCATAGTCAAATCTAGTAGGTTAATTGATTACCTGGTATTTATTGTTTTACGTCCAACTCGAAAATGATTCACTCATACGGAGACGCCACCAATGCCGGTGAAGGGCTGCAAACTTAAGTCTATGCTCGGCACTCAGGGCCTTTGAGGCAGGGAGGGATCTTTATCGTGCCACACCTGCTGTGACTCGGATCTCTGTTTTTTCGGTCTCATCCGAAGGACCGCCCCATTCAGTCGCCTCTTACGACACGCAAGGGGACGCTGGGGACCATTTCGGCATTTTATGAAAAACGGCCAAGATAACAAAAATTGAATCAATGTTGAAAATGAAGGGAAACGAAATTGAAAGTAGGGCAAAAAAAACAATTAGAAACACATTCCCTGTTGACCGGTTACATGCACTGTGAGCACATACAGCTGTATCCTATGACAGAATAATGAACTGTAATTTGGCTGCTTTGATGACATTGATACCATTTTGAAATATTGATTTCATGACA
>CAJDSM010058574.1:14601-21102 GCA_903981925.1 Ostrea lurida | reverse complement strand
CTAAGCTCGGGAGAACGGCATATTTTCCCGAGCTTAGAGCGAACACAACTTGCAAAATTCAACACCCGAGGGAAAACTTTTTTGTTCCTGCAGCGAATCGCGCCAAATTTGCACCAATCCAGGCCCTGGACAGTGGGCGCTTCTGATGGTGCAAATTTGCGCGATTCGCTTGCAGGAACAAAAAAAGTTTTCCCTTCGGTGCAAATTGTGGTTCGGCTCTAAGCTCGGAAATGAGCCGTTCCTCCCGAGTAAAGAGCGAACCAAACGCACGGAGGAAACTTTTTTTTCCTGCAGCGAAATCGCGCCAAATTTGCCACCACCGAAGCGCCCTGTCAAGGGCTGATTGTGGTGCAAATTTGGCGATTCGCATGCTAGGAACAAAAAAAAGTTTTCCCCTCGGTGCAATTGTGTTCGCTCTAAGCTCGGCTGAGAACGGCATATTTTCCCGAGCTGTAGAGCGAACACAACTTTGCAAAATCAAAACACCCGAGGGAAACTTTTTTGTTTCGCAGCGGATTCGGCCCAAATTTTGCACACATCAGGGCCCATTGACAGGGCGCTTCGATAGGTGCAAATTTGGTTGCGATTGCTGCAGCACAAAAAAGTTTTCCCTCGGTGAAAAATTTTTCCCCGAAGTTGAAAAATTTCGAAAATTTTCGATCTTCAAATGTCCATAACTTTTTATTCCTGACCCGAATGGACACCCAATTTGCACGTGAGGTATTCTTGTGGGGGGCTTAATTGGTTTGTTAATTGGGGGGCGATTCGGTCCAGGATTTCCGAGATTTGAGTAGCCCGAGTAGATATGTCGTCGGCTTGCCATTGCCTACTGTAAGGGGCAGTGGGTCGGCGGGAGACCGGCGACTGCCGCGACGAACACGGTCGACACGTCGACCGACGGCATTATAGAAAGCAGAGAACTGGACCACAAAGGCGCCGTGAAAGCAAAGTTCACGAACGCAAAAATGCACGGCCTGGTATTGTAGCTCGAGGAAGGATTCGTCCCCGTTAGCAGGGGATGCGTCCGGCGCAACGAAAGAAAAGGCGCCGCGACCGGGATGAGGAGGAATCGTCGGGCCGATCCCTCGCTCCGCCGTCGCGGCTAGTCGTGTCCTCTCCCTCGCCGGGCTCGCGAGCGACAGGAGCAGGCAACGGACGAAACGGAACGTCAAAAGAGGCTCAACCCCCTCGAGCTCGAGACGTCCACTCAACTCTTCCGGCCGCTCTTCATGCTGCAGAGAAAGAGCGGGGCCGGCCGGCCCGTCGGGGATACCGACAGGGACGAGAGTTTCGCCGTGGGGAGCCCGGTCGTTCGCAGACGAGGCTCGAGCCGCGGCGGGCTTGTATACGATTGGGCCGGTTACCGGAGGGGTGGAAAACAAGAGGCCGGTCACGTCCGTCGCCTGTAGCGGGCGGCGGGCGAACCGTCGGTAGTGGCCCTATCTGGTTGATCCTGCCAGTAGTCCATATTGCTGTCTCAAAGACTAAGCCATGCATGCTAAGTACCAAACTCTTGACACAGTGAAAACCGCGAAGGCTCATTATCAGTTATGGTTCATTAAGATGGTACAATCCTATTGGATAACTGTGGTAGATTTCTTAGAGCTAATAACATGCAACGAAGCTCCGACCTCACGGGAAGAGCGCTTTTATTAGATAAACCAATCGGGCGCAAGGCCGTCCGTTTGGTGACTCTGGATAACTTTGAAGCTTGATCCACTGGCTTGTCCGGCGACGTGTCTTTCAAATGTCTCCCTATCAACTGTCGATGGTACTGCTATGCCCTACCATGGTTTGTAACGGGTAACGGGGAATATCAGGGTCGATTCCGGAGAGGAGCTGAAAGAAACGGCACACATCCAAGGAAGGCGCAAGGCGCGCAAATACACCACTCCTGGCACGGGGAGGTAGTTGACGAAAAATAACAATACGGGGACTCCTTCGAGCCCCGTAATTGGAATGAGTACACTTTAAAACCTGTTTAACGGGATCATTTGGAGGGCAAGGTCTGTTGCCGCAGCCGCGTAAATTGCCAGTCCCAATTTAGCGTATATTAAAAGTTGCCAGTTAAAAAAGCTCGTAGCTGGATCTCGGGTCAGGCTGGCCGGTCCGCCTCGTTGCAGTCACTTGCCGTCCTATGACCCCAACCTCTCGGTTGTAAACCCTTGTGCTCTTGACTGAGTTGCTCGGGTGGCCGAAATTTTTTACTTTGAAAAAATTAGTAGAGTGTTCAAAGCAGGCGAAATCGCCCTCAACCTGCAAATGCGTGCATGGAATAAATAGGACCTCTGGTTCTATTTTGTTGGTTTTTCGGAAATACGAGGTAATGATATAAGAGGGACTGACGGGGCATTCGTTATGGCGGGTGAGAGGTGAAATTCTTTGGACGCGCCAGGACGGCCTACAGCGAGAAGCAAAATGCCAAGCATGTTTTCATTAGTCAAAAGAAAGTCCAGAGGTTCGAAGGAACCGAATCAGAATTACCGTCGTGTTCTGACCATAAACGATGCCAACTAGCAATCCGCCGGAGTGCTTCAATGCACTCGGCAGAAGCACCCCCCGGGAAAACCAAAGTTATTTTGGGTTCACGGGGAGTAGTTTTGCAAAGCTGAAACTTAAAGGGAAAATTGACGGAAGGCAACCCACCAGGAGTTGGAAGCCTGCGGCTTAATTGACTCACACACGGGAAAACTCACCGGCCCCGAACACTGTAAGGATGACAGGATTGAGAGCTCTTTCTTGATTCGGTGGGTTGGTGGTGCATGGCCGTTTCTTATGGATGGAGCATTTGTCTGGTTAATTCCGATAACGAACGAGACTCTAACCTTACTAAATAGTTCACCGATCTCGAATGCGTCGGTTTCGCAACCTTCTTAGAGGACAAGTGGCGTTTAGCCACACGAGATTGAGCAAAACAGGTTCTGTGATCTGCCCTTAGATGTTGGGGCCGCACGCGCGTACACTGAAGAATTCAACAGGATCTGTCCTGGCCGAAAGGGTTCGGGTAACCCGTCTTGAACCTCTTCGTGCTAGGAATTGGGCGTTATGTAATATCATGACGAGGTCCCAGTAAGCGCGAGAATCATAAGCTCTCGCGTTGATATACCGTCCACATAGCCCAATTGACACACCAGCCAGTCGCTATAACTACCGATGGATAGCGTTTAGGTGAGCTTCCATTGGCTAGTCCGACGGCGCGGACAAACGCGCTCAGTATCTGGGGTTTGCCGGGAAGAAGGGCAACTGTGCATATCTAGAGACAGAAAATCCCCGTAACAAGGTTTCCGTAGGTGAAACCATAGCGAAGGATCATTACAACACCAGCGTCTCGTTGCAGAAGCGTTGGACAAAGAAACAGTCAACTGGAAATACCTTTTTCTTGTGCCTTCCCCCCACAGCACGCGACAGGCCGCGTGGAGGGAGAAGAGTTACAACCTCCGGCCACGGTAGGAGCGGCGCTTGGGCGTCGTAGCCGAACAGGCTCCGTCGCTTTAAATGCAGACGAGCTCGATTGTCGGCGACCCCGCCGAGCTTCTTCCCTTTCCCCTTTCAGGGATTGGGAAAGTGCGGGGCCGCCAAACTACCGCCAGGCGTCCCGTCGGTTCGTGGGCCGATGTTTAAGATTCCTGGTTATGAACGTTCACGTATGATCAATAGTTTTGGCCTAATTGGCAAACGGAGCACTCCTCCGCGGTCGGTCCGGGCGTTCTCTACGTTGCGCGCCGCCCGACCGACGATTTAGGCATCTTTTTTGGACAACTCTAAGTGGTGGAATCACTCGGCTCGGGGCTCGATGAAGAGCGCAGCCAGCGGCAAGCACGGGCTCACACGTGAATACTGTTGGATATGACTGTGAATTGCAGGCCATGCACCATCTGTAGTAATATAGACACAAATGCCCTATCAGTGTCGATTCTACGCACATTGGCGGCCTCGGGATAACTCCCGAGGCCACGTCTGTCTGAGGGTCGGCGAAAACTATCAATCGCGACAAATCTTTTGTCCGCCTTTGGGCCGTCTAGCCGCAACTCCGTCGCCTTAAATGCGACCGACGCAGCGATAATATGTCAGATACGCGTTTCTCGATTCTTTTTCGCACTCCCTCAGCTTCTTCGAACGTACTGCTCGGTCGGATGGCCGATGAGCGGAGGAGGGCGCGACGGTAAGCGGTCGGTCCTGTACCAAGAGAGCGTGCCCCGGAAGCCCTCGATGGTACTCTTTCTTGGGCGAGTCTGGTGCCTATAGCGTGGCTAATGCAACTAATCGTACAGTGCGAGCGCGCGCTATCCGACGGCCCTGCCGGTTCGGCCGAAGTACGCTCGCGCGGCATGGCTGCTGCGTCGAAGAGATCCACAGGAGACCGCAGACCTGCTCCGTACAGAGAGCGAGCTGGCGAGCCAATCACCTCCATACCTCTGAGAATCATTTTCTCTCAAACTCCGACCTCAGATCAGCGAGACTACGCCCGCTGAACTTAAGAGTATCACTAAGGGCCAGGAACAAGAAACAACTAGCGATTCCCCTAGTAACGGGCGCAGTGAAAGCGGGGAAGAGCCGCTGCACTCGGTTACCACGCCGGCGGTCACTCCACATTTAAGCCGCTCGGTCGGGGATATCATCGTGATCGGTTGTGTTCGGCAGAGTTGCTCTGCCGATTCTCTGTGTCTTCACAGCAGCGGGTGCTGGAGCAACGGTGCGGACTCGCGGATGCCCAAGTTCCCTCTTGAATTCTGGTACTGTCCTACTCCGTCTCACTTTGAACCTCCTCCTTCGTTCGTCGTGCCTCCTGTGTCTCTCGCTATTTAGATGGCATCCGCTTGCCGTTCGAGGAGACTGGCATCTGTACCGTGTACTTAGGGGAGGACCGGAAAAGTACGGAGGGTCCTTCGTGTCATTCGAAGAGACATGGCAGTGCTCAACGATTGAAAAGATCATATCTAACCGCGGACCCCACGGGTGGCTAGATAATCGCAGAAGTCTAGAGGACTGAATAACGCTCTCTGCAGCTCCCAGGATAGTCAAATCGAGAACACCCACCAGTCCCCTGGAGGGAAAGTTGAATACACAACACAGAACTCTCTGAGAAGAAGAGAGAAGTACAAGAGTACGTCGCCAACCCCCACTCCACAATAGAGAGGAACGAGGACAAGTCAAAGGAACCCCCAGCAAACAACAAGGTAACTAACGGCCTCCGAAGAGAATTCCAGCTCAGTTCGCGGGCGGGCAGACTGCGGCAGGCACTGCGAATGGGCACGATTCGCACGGTCCACCGCTCCTGTCGTGCTCGGTGTCTCGTTCGTTCGGACGCTGTGCACCTTTTTTCCAGGGCGGCAGCGCCCGGACCGGGTTTCCACGGCTGGTCCAGAAGAGGCCGGGGAAGGTATCCCGGCCGCCGGCCTCGTATGCCGTCGGATCGGGAATCTATACGGCCCCCGAACTCGCGGCGCTGTTGCCGAGAGACCGAGGACCGGGCCCGGCCCGTCGTCGCCCCTCGCCCTTGCCGTGCACGGTACCTCGAACACCTGCGGATGTACTGCTCTCTGGGCAGTGGCCGGCTAACCGCGAGGCGCGAAGTGCCGGTGGGCGTCGCGCCGCTCGGTCTGGCCGATGTCAGTGGGCATCCGGTCGGGCAGTCCCCGACCCGTCTTAAAACACGGGCACCAGAGGTCTCAACATGTCGCGCAATCATCTCTGGGTGGTTACGAACCTAAAGGCGAAATGAAAGTGAAGGCAGCCCTTCGGGGTTCTGTCTAGGTGGGATTCTCGTCCAAGCGCGCCGGGTTCCCCACCGGCCCGTCCCGTTGCATGCGCGAGGGCGGAGCAAGAGCTGCCGTACACGTATGGTACCCGAGAGATGGTGAACTAGCTTGAGTAGGAACGAACGTCAGAGGAAACTCTGGATGGAGGTCCGCAGCGGTTTCTGACGTGCAAATCGATGTCAAACTTGAGATAGGGGCGAAAGACTAATCGAACCATCTAGTAGCTGTTCCCTCTGAAGTTTCCCTAGGATAGCTGGCACTCAGTTTCGCTCAATGTTATGCGGAAAGCGAATGATTAGAGGCTTGGGACGGAAAACGACCTCAACCTATTTCAAACTTTAAAGAGTAAGAAGTCCGACTTGCTGATGAAGTCGGGCCATCGCATGAGAGTGCCAAGTGGGCCATCTTTTGGTAAGCAGAACTGGCGCTGTGGATGAACCAAAAACGCCGGTAAGGTGCCAAGGGTGACGCCATGAGAACCATAAAAGGGTTGGTTTGATATAGACAGCAGGGACGGTGGCCATGGAATCGGAATCCGCTAAGGAGTGCTGTAACAACTCACCTGCCGAATCAACGTAGCCCTTGAAAATGGATGACGCTAGAGGTTCGCACTATACGGGCGTCGCCGACAATACGAGCACCAGGGTGACATGCGGCGACGGATAAGAGGGCCCGTCGCGGTGACGGTGAGCCTTGGAAGCTTCGGGCGTGAGCCGGGTGGAGCCGCCGCGAGTTGCAGATC
>CAJDSM010058574.1:7101-9601 GCA_903981925.1 Ostrea lurida | reverse complement strand
TGGTGCAAGCGAAGACCCTAGGTAGCGTGGTCTAACTTCGACCAATTGGGTAATTTCGACCGATGATGTTGTAATCCAGTATTTTTATTTCACCGTTTGTATCAGACAATTTCCGAAAATAAAAACAAATCCCCATTATGTTAATGCTAATGCAACTTTTTCTCTTTGAATTGTTTAATAAAGTTGTTTGATTTTGATTGTTACCACGGAAATCCTCGACCGAGAAGAGGCCCCGGGAAAATTACGATGACAACTTTCAAACGTAATAGAGCGAACCATATACTTACGGTATTTAAAAATTTAATCTAAGTATTCATTGTCGTTATTGTTAACAAAACAATACCATATAATTGCAGAAAATAAGAATATATTTATTAGATTAATGTAATCGTGTCCCTTTAAAAAAAAATTAAAATCCATGCGAAGTATTCCCTAGAAATGAATGTTTGGCGTAACTGTCGACTATGTAAAAAAAAAAAGTTTCTGTTCGCTTATTAGCAGTGCAAAATAGATATAAACATTTATTTTGGTTTTTTAGATGCACATCTAAGTCTAACTAATGCATGTGTGAAAATTACTTTAAATCGAATTATATTGATTTAAAATCAATAGTACGTCAATAGTACGTGACCCCCCCCCCTCTTCTCCAGATTCAATATGCGAAAGTATTTGAACAATTGGTCCTGGTAGTAAATATCTTCTGGATATTGGGATGACAAAGCTCAGTTTTACATGCACAGTATCTAATTATTTTCAACATGTTTCTAAACTGACAAATAGACAAAAATTAATTATTTACAAAAGAGAGATTGTTCATATGTAGTTCCATTATGTAAAGGCAAAAATAACGAACAGTGATCAATCTCGTAAGTCCTACATAGAATGCAAAAACAAGAGTTGGGCAATCACGGACCCCTGGACACACCAGAGGTGGGGTCAGGTGCCTAGGAGGAGTAAGCATCCCCTGTTGACCGGTCACACCTTAAAATCTTGAGTCAGGAAGGAAATATTTCATTTTCTTATAAACGAAGTACTCTTTGGCCATGACTGCTTGCTGGATTTAGGTTTACTGTTAATACAGTTGTCACCCAATATCCGTATTGACAAAAAATTGTGAATTTTAAGATGAATTTTTAAGACAAGAAATATCAAAACTTGAAGAAGCAGAAACGTATCTGGTAGCTGGTTCTCTCCTTCAGACATTTTGCTTTAATACCGAGAAAATCGCACTGCAGCCATAGAAGACTATCAGAGAAGAAATCAATGTTCTCAATGTAAAGTTACAATTAAAAATATAATAAAACTTGTTGTACGGTAGTAATTTATTTTTATGTATTAAATTACAAAACATAGAGCCGAGGGTTTAAGATGTTGCTAGAAGGAAAATCAGTGACAGATTCTCCTAGCCTGTCGCTTTTTGTCGGAAGGGTCCGTGTTCGCACCTACAGCTGCGTATTTTGTAGTAGGATGTTTTTATGAGAGTTGGATTAACGATTTGACACAATGGGTTAATTTCCGCCTTTTTTGTATCACACACATTTTTAAGAGCCCGGGGGGAATATATATTGCAGGTTATGCCTGTGTTTAAAGAAAATATGGAGTTGTTATTAGTATTGTTTAGTAATTGTTTGGCAAAAAGGGGGGTGGGAGGCTTTGAAATCTGCCACTGATAGGTGGGCGAACTAATAAATGTACCACGTGTTTTAAAGCAATAAATCAGCCTGCGTTTTGGACGGACCATTTTGGACTCGTCCAAGTCGTCGATGTACGGAGGTACCTTACCTCTTGAAAACGGTTCAATTAAATCGAATTTAATAAATTGATGGTTTAATTCATTCATTTTAAGTGCATATCTTCATTCCTCTCCTCGTTGTGTTCAAAATAGTTAGCACATTTTGCAAATAAAAGCAGCCTCTTCTTTTAACGCGGAAAAACATTAACAGTCGACGTGAAAAGTTGCATTGTGACGTCGTATTGTCGACGTGAAAAGTTGCATTGTGACGTCGCATTGTCCACGTAAACAGTTGCATTGTGACGTCGTATTAACTGCAATGTTTTTGTTTTTGTTTTTTTTCAAAATAATGCAATTTTTCAACAACAGCAAAACGTATTAAGGTATGAAAAAGACTTGGAATTTAAAAACATTTATGGTACTTTCCAAACACCTTATTCATCTTATTTTCGGATTTGGTAATGTTGTATACCGCAGTGACTCCGCCATTTTTGCGGACGCATTGTGGGTCCGTAGAAATTGTGGCTCGAGAAGTCGCATGGGCTCACAATTTTTCAGTCGATAGAGAGCAAATCACGTGACTTAAAAATTACGTGCCTAATCATTAGAACGAGCTCGTCGATCGCTATTACTTACATCAGGTATAGATATGTCAAGGCGTTTACTTTCCATTTGCTAAATTTGTCTCTATGCTACAATGTAATCTAGACACTTAGTCAGTACCTCAACTTGACCCAATTACAATTTCATATTGGATATAAATTGGGA
>CAJDSM010058572.1:0-17833 GCA_903981925.1 Ostrea lurida | reverse complement strand
GATCACGTGAAATAAAATTAAATGATTCAGTTTTCTTGCACAAAATACACTTGGTTTTGAAACAAAAAGCATAATCATTGATTTTAGCAGGCAAATGGAGCTTTAAGATAATGCAAACGTCAAAACACTAAACAGCTAGTGACCTCATAAGTTTGAAATACTTAAAATATGAGACTAATTCACACTTTCACGATTATGTTTGCGTTACAACTGGGTGTTTTGATACCAGCTATTTCACAGAAAGACTTGTGGTATATTCGGGGTGTTGTGTTGTACATTAATTAACCCTCATTTCCATTGTTTATAGGACATCATATAACAAACAACCTACACAGTTATTATGTATATTTTTGTAAAATAAAGAGATGCTGGCTTTTTCTTTTCGTTTTGCTCACAATAACATTACAAACAAATCATTAATCTCTTTCTACCATAAGCAGGATTTCCTTGATATTGAACTTTAAAAGGTTTATCATTGACAAAAACATTTGTAGATGAAAATAACATTCATGCATATAAATTTGGGGCAAAATATTTCATGGCTGTATGGACTGTTTAAAATTCCCAGCATGTACAACTCTCATTGATAATCTACTTACATGACAGGAGTTCAGAATCGGTGTCAAGTCGTGCTAACAGAGCTTCTCTGTGCGCATTTTTCTCTCTGGTACTTTTGAGTGTTATATAATGTCTTTGTAACATATCTGCTGCCTTTTTATGGATTTTTTCCAGATCCTCTCGCTTGGTATACTGGGACTTGTTAAACAAGAAATTTAAAAAAAGTAATCATCAATGAACATGTATAAACAGAATATATCGTAATTACTGTACATTTTCCTTCACTAAATCTTTTTTCAATTTCTTTTGAAAATGAACTTTGCTTTTGTTGCATATAGACAATGACTATACATGTTCACCACAAACTAATTCAATCCATAGACAATGACTATACATGTTCACCACAAACTAATTCAATCCATAGACAATGACTATACATGTTCACCACAAACTAATTCAATCCGCTTTTTTAGTGGAGTGTTGCCCGTGTCAAAGGCAACATTATTGGTCAACAATTTATTTCAGTACAGTGTAATTTTAAGTTTATATTTTAAGAAAGTGCTTAAAAATATAAATACATGTATAAACAATGTCTTTCTTTGTTTATGGTTTATCTGGTGATGAAGGTAGCAATCACTGCCGAAAAAAAATCAAATCCTGCTATTTAAATGTGGTTTTATTTTTCTGTAATGCTTACAAATTTAATCAACCGTTAAAACAACAATAAAGGATTTAATTGTGTAATTCAAACTGGATGCTATTTTATCCAGGTTTAACTGAGCATTTCAGATGACTGTTACTGAAAACTTAACTTTATATAAGTTAATTGTGTCTTAACTTTATGTAATATGTGACTATATACATTACTGAGGCATGTATTACATTTTGTGCACAACTATTCAATATTGAAAAGTACAACAAAAAACATTTACTTCACATTATGTCTGAAAAATACTGACCAAGTCAGTTAACAGGAGGCTGACAAGCAAAAGGTCTAAATTCAGTAAATGCACTATGGGACCCTCTAGATGAATTAAGTAATATACCTATAAATAGTAAGTGGCTGTCATATGCAATTGCATAGAAAAATATGATGAAAATATTTGTTTCAGACAGACGGAGGGACGGACAGGAGTAAAACAGTATACCCCCTCTCCTTCAGAACAGGGGGTTTAAAAACAGTGATGGCCCCTCCAGCTTGTAATGACAGATCCTGGGGAGAAAGGGCTTGGGCTGTATTCACTTGTTTGGGTGAAGGGCTACCTTTATTTGCTCATTTGCAGTTCAGAGATTCCCAGTAGATTTCCTCTATCATCTACTTCTCAAAGAGCAAAAAAAAAGAAAAAAAGAGACTGGAGACATGCATTAGCTTTACTTCAGATCTATGAAGAATGTATAATGTAAAATTGATAGTTCTACATACCCTGTACTTCTAGCCTCTGTGAATACTTACTGTAAAGGGCTTTAATTTTGATGGTTTAAATTTTGCTGATAGTAAATATTCGAAACTAGAATCATATACCCAAATACAATGAACAGCACTTCGCAATGGTTTTATTTTCACGAGAGTTGATATCATCGCGAATATAGCGAAAATTAAACCCACGCAAATATTTCCCCGGGCCTTTACAGTAATTCATACTGTGCATTGATACTTGAAGAGATGTGCATTAAGTGCTAGAGGAGATGTGCATTAACTTCTTGAGGAGATTTGTATTAATTACTTGGTGATTTGCATTAATTACTGTAGGAGACTTGCATTAATTACCAGGGGAGATATTTGCATTAATCACTGGAGGAGATGTACATTAATTACATGAGGAGATGCGCATTAAGTACTTGAGATGTGCATTAATTACCGGATTCTCCTCCCGGTATTGTGTAATCTGTTGTTGTAATTCCACTCGTCTGTTTTCCGTCAGCCCTGGAGGTTTAATTGTGAACTGAAATTTTTCTTTCTTTTTTCTAACATTTTCCAGCCATTTTCTCACCTGCAACAAACAGTATTCAATTAACATTACAAGTACAAGACATCATCTAGCAGCCACTGAAAAAGTAAAAAAAAAAAAAACAAACTGTAATTTGGAACATGCTGGCAAAAGTCTAAATATATTCGTAAAACTTTTGTGACACATTTAATGCTTTATGGTTACGAGGTTTTGTCAATTGAATTATTCTGATTAAGAAACATTCTAGGGCACATCTGACTGGTCTGTAAAATTACATCTCCACTTTTTAAAATGAATTTCATAGCAAGTTTATTTGTACATGTATCTTACCCCTCGCTGTACAATAACGGCGGCTTTATAGCGCTGAACCATGACCTTTTTCTCATCCATGGTTTGGCGAGAGTTATGGCCCCTCCAGTTTTTCTGAATTTTAATGGCTGCCTGAATCTGCTCATTCTGTATATACTTTTCAACATGAACTAAAATGAAAAGAATCTCTTGTTTGAATTACATATATTTTTGTTGAAGTGGTTGGGGGCTTAAATTGATACAAACAAAATAGCTCAATTAAGATTCCTTCGAATATCTAAGTTCTTGTTGTAACAGAATTATGAAAATACAGTCTCATAGAAGATGATTCCATAATTTTACAGAACTGAGACATTATATGATTCCATTCAATATGCAAACCACCAACCTTTTACAACTGATTTTGCAAACAACTTAGCCAAGTGGTATATAAAGAAAACCTCTAGTGCAATATTGATGACATACCCGCTGGCAGAATTTCTATGGTGTGAAATTGTCTCTCTTTGAACTCTCTCATTATCTTTTGCCGGTTAAGTTTCAGTTTTCTTTCAAGTTCCAACGCCTCTCTGGCCTCTTCCTTTCTGCGTTCCATTACTATTTGTCGTCTCCTAAATAATGGATATAGTGTATAGGACCATATATGTAGCCAACAAATCTAAGTATCATGTGAAAAATTCATGCAAAGATTTTCATGTAGTCTCAAGTTAATCATCATGTTGTGTACTACTGCCATCTTGTTAAAGGGTAATGTTAAAGATATTCTAAGGACTGTCCCATAAAACTGATAAATCTGAAAATCAAAAGGAATCTTCTACCTAATCTAAATACATGTGTATTGCATCTAAAATTCATAAAAATCTTCCTGAAGAAACTTAAGTTATTGCATACCATAGGAAGTGCTGACAGACGATAGGAGGGTGGAGAAATAGCATGATTACTGTGATTAAGGCACTGACAATGTAACAAAGCCCTACTAAATTTTAAGTCATCCATTTTGTCCATCATATAGGTGACATAAGATTGCTTATAACTGAATCATTTTCATTCTACCTGTACGTGTTCTGGAATTTTGAAAAGGCTTTGTCTGCTTTTCGCAGTTTTTTCCTCGTAATAAATCCCCTCCATATTGTCTGAATGATTGTGGCTGCTCTGGCAAATCTCTGTTTAACCATAAAATAGAACAAATCATTCATTAGATGTGGTTTCACTAACTAGCAGTTCCATACATGTACATGACATTAATTATATTATTATAGATTTTTGTTNGAACAAATCATTCATTAGATGTGGTTTCACTGACTAGCAGTACCATACATGTACATGACATTAATTATATTATAGATTTTTTTGGTTGCTATTAATACTTTTAAATGCACATTTACATATATGTTTGATTTAAACACAGCCTAAAATCTACATGTAAACACATCAACATCATATATGATTTTACTATTTAATACATGATTGCATCTTTCAAAATACTTGAGACAATGGCTGAGAAATGCATGTACATGTAGGTAATGTTTTCCAATTTTTTTTTTAATGAATTTGAAATTAAAAGAAAAACTCTGATAATTTACCATGTTTTGCTGCTGAAGAATTAATGTTACTAACAGTGGACTAAATTGCCAATTTTTAAAGATCCACATGTCTGATTATTCACATTCCTAGGGCCCAATATTAGAGCCAAATTATCAAAACAGCTCTTCCATTAATCAGATTAATATGTACAAAGAAATTCTGAAAGAGAGAGAGAAAGAGAGAGAATAAACAAAATTACATCGGTTTCTGCTTGTCTGGCATTTCCAGCCTGAAGCATCATGGTGATTTCTCGTAAATCCCTGCCAAAGCCAGCATTTTCCCATTTGTTCAGTATAGGTCGCAATCCTCTGTGTTAAAAATACATGTTCAGTTAGCATTGCAGATATCAACAGAAATTCATAGGTTAAATAGATATGATTAAAAGTTGGCATTTGCGAGGATATCATGCCGGTACTATTTTCTCATTCCCAGTGCATGCATTATCAGGGAAATTAAGTGTGTATTTTAAAAGTATTGCCTTTACACACATTATATATAAAGTTCTTTTTTATATTTCATAATTAGTCCCTCTTTATTGAAAACTGAAAAATTCTAAACACTTGAAAGATATACGTGCAAACAGAAAAATTGAAAGCTTGACTCACTTGTATCTGGTGCATAAAACATCGATCATTGGCTTGTGTATATCACAGATTTTTAAGACACACTTTGTTGCAGACCTATAAAGAGGTATGAAAAAAAAGTCATCATCTAAAGCTATCATTAATAAAGGATTTCAACAAAGCTATTTGAGCACAAGATTGAAGAAGAAATATGTTAACATCAATTTAAAAATGCATTAGGTTTTCTAGTTCTAGCACGAAGAACCATGCAGCACTCTCCTGATTTTTAAAATTCTAAATTAATGTGACAAATGCATTTACATGATTATTGACATGGATATATTTTAAAAGCATTCAACAGAGAAGATAGGAGTATGAAAGGAATGGCAAATGAACCTGTAATACATACGATGCTATACTTGCATCTGTGTTGACAGAAAGTTTGTAAATGAGTTCATCCATGATGCTGAACTTTAGTTTCTTATCAATGTCATTGATAACATTTCTACAAAAACAAAATCATCAATCTAAAATTAATACACTTCTATACTGCCATACGTTTTTAAAAAGGTATGAATTTTAGCAGAAACTTCAATTGTAGATTTTTTGTATAAAAAAAGGATCAATTGCGACTTTGTTTACTTTAATTCATTTTTAATCAACAAAAGTATTTGTTGTCAAAAAGTATATTAAATCAAAATCAAACGAGTTCATTCACTGAGTGGAAAGAATATCAAATACTTGTACAAAACAAGTGATAATTCAGAATATCATCAATAAATGTAGCATAATACAAATATACAAGTTTGTTTGCAAAGGGGGAAAAAAGACTGGCCAAACATTATCAAACTGATTTAAAAGAAAACTAGAACATCATAGATGTACATGTGGCCTTGATGTTTATCATTGCATTTAGAAGATACCATACGTACAAACATGTTTATAGCAGAAGTCTTCATGATATTTTCTTTCTTGAAATATAACTTCCCATTTTTTTATATATATTTTTTCTTTAAGAAGATTGAATAGGCTGCTATTAAAGCACAGAAAGTGCACAAACACTGTACGTATTTGTAAAATGTTATGTGTTTTAAAATGTAAGTTCGTACTTGTTGCATCGTAGAATTTTGGGAAGAAGCTCCATAATTCCTGAGACTGTAGTGGGGTCATCTGATATCAGCAACTGGAGAAGCCACGGAACTCTCCAAAACTGTCAAGTACAGAAGGCAAAGTGAATAATGCTAATTCAGTACAGCCACGGACTCTACAAAACTGTCAAGTACAGAAGACAAATTAAGTGAATTATATGACTGCATGTATGTAATTCTAATTCAGTACAGCCACGGACTCTCCAAAATTGTCAAGTACAGAAGACAAAATGAATTATATGACTGTATCATGGACTCTCCAAAACTGTCAAGTACAGAAGACATTTTTAGTGAATTATATGACTGTACCACAGACTCTCCAAAACTGTCAAGTACAGAAAACAAAGTGAATTATATGCTAATTCAGTACAGCCACAGAAGATAAAATAGTTAATGTTATTTCAGTACAGGTCTGTATCATATACAGTATCATTTTCAGAACATGACTATCCACAATTTATTCATCTGAAAACAAAATTTCATGAATTTCGTTCTTGAACTACCAGTTGTGGTAACTCAATGGTAGCTAAAGCATTCAATTTCAATAAGTTCAAACGGGCATAACTCCCACAAAAATTAGAGAATCAAAATTTCCTGGTAATATGCACACCTAAATGTGATGTCCTTGCTACACATCAAGATTCTTTAAACTTGGTTCAAGAGTTTCAGAGGAGTTGCGCTGACAAGGTTATTCAAGAGGATTTAAGGCAAATTTCTAAGTTCAAAGAGGCATAACTCCACAAAAATTGAGTGATCGAAATTTCCTGGTAATATGCACAACTACATACATGTATGATGTCCTTGCTTTCGTAAAAATCAAAAGGGCATAACTCCTACAAAAATAAGAGGATCAAAATTTCCTGGTAATATGCACAACTAAATGTGATGTCCTTGCTACACGTATATATCAAGTTTCCTAAATATCAGATGAAGATTTATGACAAATTTCTAAGTTCAAAGAGGCATAACTCCACAAAAATTGAGTGATCGAAATTTCCTGGTAATATGCATAACTACATATGATAACCTTGATATATATCAAGTTTCCTAAAAACGGGATCAACAGTTTCAAAGGAGTTGCACTGAGAAGGTTATTTATGTGGATTTACAGAATTTCATGACAATATGCACAACTACATAAGACGTCCTTGCTATATATCAAGTTTCGTAAAAATAGGATCAGTAGTTTTAGAGGAGTTGTGCTGACAAAGTTATTTATGAGGATTTTTAAAAAGCAAATTTCTAAGTTTACAGGGGCATCACTCCCACAAAAACTAAGGGATTTTCCGGTAATGTGATGTCCTTTCTACATGTCAAGTTTTGTAAAATTTGGATCAGTAGTTTCAGAGGAGTTGCGCTGACAAACTTTGTGATGGACACACAGACAGGCCAAAAACAATATGTCTTCCCATTAAAGTGGGGGAGACATAATTAATTAAAAAAATAATCTGTTCAGTTTTGTGACATACCTTCTGATGCTATTTCAGGGTAGCCGTACGTTATCTGAGCCACTGATTCTAAAACTCCCTTGTAGCACATCATCAATCTTTGTCTGTCTTTCTGAAGACTCTAAAAATACATGTAGATCCAACATAAAATTCATATTTTTATCATAGTCTATGTCATATACATCATTCATATGACTGAAATAAAGAGAAAGATACAGTAGACATATTTTAAAACACTACAAGCTTTTGTAAGATTAAATGAAGAACATGTACACAGTCATGCTGAGTCTAATTATCATCAGATCTCTGATCCATGCACTCCCATATTCTGCTAATCGTGATTTCTCTCAACCAGTGACTTATTGAATCTGTAAGCTTTCAGAATACATGACAACACCTTAAAATTAGCCATGATACATGTACCATCTAATTCTGTTAGCAATTTAATGCTCCTGTTTCCTCATGTGTTTAAACAGATACCGGGATATGTCTTGTACCACTGTAATACATACATGTATACTTATACTCTGCCTGCACCAGTTCACTGAATTTAATGACATTTTTTGTCAGCCACCAAAGTCAGTAAGTCATTCACACTTGAAGCAATCAAAGTGATCCTTGATGTCTATGCATCACAGACTGGGAGGAATTAAAGTGATTCTGGATGTTTGTGACTCATTGGTGCAGAGCTAGCTGCAATAATGTAGCCCTTCTCCGATTTTTTTTTATTCTGACGTTTACGGTAGAGCCCCTCCCCCCCCCCCCCCCCCCCCCCAAAGGAGAGGACATTATTACAGCTAGCTCAGAGCAATCAAAGTGATTCTGGAAGTCAGCGAGTCATTCAGGCTTGGAGCAATTGAAGTGATTCTAGAAGTCAGCGAGTCACTGACTCAGAGCGATCACTGCGAGTCTGGTACTATGTTCTAATTAAAATAGTTTTGAACAACTTTTCAAAATATGTTTCTATGCATGGCTTTTTTGAATATCACAATGCCAGTAGTAATTATCAATGTAACTTAAATTATAATATTGGTCTGTCAAGATTATATGTCATATCTCAATAGTCAATACTGTAAGGAAACTTAACATACTGTAAGGAAAACTTAACATAATACTTTTATGAACGCTTCTTAACCTTATGAAGACTTAACATACTGTAAGGAAACTTAACATTACTGTAAGGAAACTTAACATACTGTAAGGAAACTTAACATACTTAAGGAAACTTAATCATACTGGTCTGTCAGGAATGTTGCCATGCCTTGCTTGTATCCTCCTTGTGACTAAAAATAGATTATTGATAGCTTCAGGAAGATATTCTTCACTGAACTTTGATTTCTGTGATTCCTCTCTGAGGTCGATTCCAAGGCATATTTGACTGAAAAAGAAAACATAAAACATATCATCTGCTATATATCATAATAGAATTATCTGATCAAATATATTTATCAATAAATTCACTTATTTTAACTGTTTTGCCATTCAACAAGATACACTAAGGCACAAGAGAATTAGCAATTTTGAATAATATTAAACTTTTGATTACATATTTTTATACTTTCATGTAAAACACTTGAATCTGATATTGGCCAAGGAACAGTTGACAAAAATTAATGTTTCCCTCTGAGAATAGAAAATACAACCTCCAGGGTGATAGTATCTAGCAACAAGAAACATCACTTGACAACGGGTAACATTATGAAAAATTATCACATTTGTCAAATCTATGTGCATACGGTTCGCTGAAGATTGTTAGACGACGTCATTTGAGCGTTTGTGATAAACGCAATTGCTTACATTGATATACGAAACATTGCATGAAAGTGATCGAAGTCAACAGACGATTATGACTAAATGGTTTGTTGTTTTTATAACATTCTGTATAACAAAACAAAATTAATATGCCTCCGTTAACAATGGTGTTTCTCGGGGTGAAAATTTTCAATGTTACCCTCTGGCTCAACTACATCATGTACATGTACATGCAATATTTATATAAAGACTCACACGGGACAATATAACTTGATGATAAAATGCTTCACCTGAGAATGGCTGCGAGCGCTGCTGCAGTCTGCCAATCTCCATCCACAATGCTGAAATCCTGCTTCAGAACCAAAACTAGCACCTGCAGAATGTTAAATTCCCAACACTCGTTTCTTATTCGAATCCCATCTTTACTTCCCTTCGGTGCTGATGCAAGGATTTCTTTATGAAAAAAATTGAAAAAATGCATCTGTGAACTGACTTTGTGTACTTGCTGTTGAAGTTATATACAGAACTGAAGCTCTCTTTAAAAAAATAAACCTGTTAATAGATGGTAGAAGCTGATGAATGTTCTGTTTGTACTTAATTAATTGCTGATAAAGTACATGCATATGGGTATACGTATAATAACATTCATAGGTATCCAAGTAGCAGTCCGTGTATAAACCATGCATTTCTTTGGTCCTAAAAGCTCAACCACACTCTCAAGTCTCAAGATAGCAAAATACCAAAATATTTTGGAGTATAACATTGTCTAATTCAAAGTGATTCTACCTAAGTTTATTTACAGTACTATAATAACTACATATTATGTATATACAAATCTGACTATTTAAAAGATACTTGCTAAACTTAATTGTAAATATAGCGGAAGTACTCCTGCGAGATCATGACTTTAAGAACCTTTATGATTTGTTCATAATAGTTCATGAATGACTCATAAAAGATTCTTGACAGTTCATAAAAGTGGTTCATGAATAAAATTCATGAACAAATTCATAACTCGTAGTAATATTAGTTGTCATGATAATGAAGAATATTTATGAACTTTATATTGAAGTAAACTCTTCTGAATAATTTCAACATTTATTCATGAACTTCATGGTTCATGAACATTTATGATTCTTCATCAAAGAGTTTCGTTCCATTCTTTTTTTTTTTCCTTTCATAAAAAGAGTTATTGTTCTTGTGGAATGTTAATGCCAACATTAAATAGCTTGCATTTCATATTTTTATTTTGGTATAATACCAATCATTTGTTAATACACGACATAACTTTGTTTGTAATTGAATCTACAAAAAAAAATAATGGGGTCGAATTTGGCCCAAACTGCAAAATAAAATTAGCTTTTGACTTTTAAACACTTTCAACAAGAAAATGTCAAAATGTCACATACGCATTTCACCAATATAATATTATTGACTTTGATTAAGTTTACAATAGAGGGGCATGCAGGTGATCAAACCAATTGCATTCCTAGAAATAGAAGTGTGATTCAAGATGTCTTGTAAACATATCTAACTGACATGTATGCTGTCATGTGAAATGCAGTCATAGCTGAGAGGAACAGTGAATATGCAAATACTGTAATATTCTTGAATGTTCATGAAGTTTCATGAATTTACATATTCTTGAATATTCATGAATTTACATCCCCTGCAATTTTGTTCATGGACTACTCCTAGACTATTAAATTGATAAAACAGTCCCGGTCTGTTTAATTTGCAAATCACAAATGAGATTGATTTACTTGTAATGGATTTCCTACAACAAAATAGTTGTGTGAATATTCATGAATCTTATTTCATGAATTAAATTCATGACTTCATGAGTGTCCAATAATAAGTTCATGGGTAGTTCATGAATTATTCATGAGCTGAATTCAACTGGTTCAGGAATATAATTCATGAATTTTTCTTAATTGTTCATGAAGTATTCCTAATCATCTTGCAGGGGTATGGATGAAGTATTCCTAAATTTACTATGTGTCAAATAAATTTATTAAAATATTTTGGAATCCTTCTATTGTTTTTTTTTTTCTTGAAAACATGGAACTGTGTCAACTATGGTACATGTATATACAGTTGCACAGAGTGGCATTCAATTTATTAGCAGTCAGTGCAAGTAATGGTGCCTCAGTGTACACTTCTTCAAACAATGGACAAGTATGTACTACATTTTATATCATATATGGAAAGTAATTCTTCCATGCAGGCATGGAATAGGAAGATGAGACACAAAGTACTTTTTAATAAATATGGTTTAATTGTCCATGAAACCTAAACCATTGTGAAATACCAGTGTTCTCCCCAGGCCCTTAAAGCGCTGTGCTTTACACAGCGCTATCAAGTGAGAGCACTGTGCTATTGCTATCAGCACTGTCCTATAAAGATCAATTAGAACCGAGCATGTAAGCAGTTATTACAGCAATATTAAAATATGTTATCAATGAATGCTTCAATTAAACATAATGAACTTAGTAAATTGTACAAAGATCAGTGTAAACAATATTAAACATGAAAATCAAACCCGCAGCGATACGTTTCACAATATTAAGGTCGTGTCATGCGCTTTAAATACAGCGCTATTACAAAATCCTGGGGAGAACACTGAATACTGAACAATAAAAATCATGAAAATTTAACCCTTTGAAAATAATACATAAAGGGCAAACAACTTTCTATTTTCTAATGAAAAGCAAGCAGTATCTTTATGTTCAAAAGCTGTATAAAAATCTATTATGAGAAAATGTAACAAAGAAAACCAGGATCTGTAACCAGACCCCATAAATCTCTAGTCGAATGCTCTATCAACTGTGTATTGATTGATTATATATATTCTTTGATGTCCCGCTTGAGAATCTTTCACTCATATGGAGATGTCACCATTGACAGTGAAAGGCTGCAAATTTAGGCCTATGCTCTGTGCTTATGGCCTTTGAGCAGGAAGGGATCGTTAAATTGTGCCACACCTGCTACAACATGGGGCTTTATTTTGCAGTCTCATCCAAAGAACCACCCCATGGCACCAGCGACTGAACCTTTTGACCTCCTTAAAAATCTCCATATCTTTATGACCCTTGATCGAAATTCCTCTACCGGGCATTTCATTAACCTGTCATTTTCGGGGTGGGGAGTTAATTCCTTTCCCATAATTACCAAATGTAACCAGAAGGGGGAAAATGTGATGAACCACTAGAACCAGACTAGGACTGAATCAAAGCATTACCCCATGAATCTCTAGTTAGGTGCTCTTCGTTACTGACGTATCTATCAACTGAGGTACCTGACCACCGAGGTCAAACCCGACTGACCACCACAGTACGCAGGGTTACTCTTATGCAGGCTGCTAATTGATCCAATCAGAGGCATGTAAAATTGCTATATACACTTATGTGCCAAATTAAAGGTCACACAACAATTTTTCACTATGTTTTTCATTGAAAACGATGTTTTTTCTAATGAGTCTTACAAGATCACATTTATTCTGACATGACTGAAAATTTACTACTAAATGAAGAATTTAATGGGGTTAATTACAATAATTTTGAAACAATTTTTCATTCATCCTTTGCAGAAATATGCTATCTGAAACGCAAAGTACGATTTTTTAAACTCTTTTTCTCTATATATCCTTTACAAGAATTGAATGTAATAATTTAGTTCACTGTATATTCATCAAAAGTTGATAATCACTGGTTGGAAAAAAAAAATAAAATCAGTGGAAGAAACTGCAAACCTTACTGATTCTAATGGTAAAATTTCATCTGAATCTGTCCAGGAATAAAAACACGAGAACTTGTAAGGATAAAGCGGATTTCAATGAAATGTATAGTAAAAAAATGTTTTGTGACTTTTAATTTGGCACGCAAGTGTATGTTTCTCTGATTCAATTTAGAAAATTCAACGGAAATCTACAACTGCATGATATATAAGATCATAAGATGAAAATTTATTCATGACCAAACATGTTTGCAACCCAAACCGTGTTACCTCTCAAGTTTAATAGAATCCCCGGGACACCTCTGTCTTTAGTTTCCGCAATTTCTGCCGCTAAATTTATTATTCTCTTGTCTCTTACCGGACTCCTCAACCTCGCAGACATTGCAACTAACAGGTGGTGCAAAATTTCATAAAAAATGTTTACAAACCGTCAATGTTAAATTGATGCTTGATCTTTGTCATTTGCATGCTTAAGTAGGTTTTAACTTGAGACGTATATTTTATCCGGAAAAATTAATTTACCAAATAAATGTTCTTCCTTTTTTCAACTTTCTTTAAAGTAATTTACCCTCATCGTTTCGATTACCTTAATTTTAACATTTACTTATTTCTCGTAATTGGCCCCTAGCTCATAGATCATATTTACTGATTTGCTCCGTCTCCGGTTTTTCATCGTATGTAAATGGCGCCAGAATGTAAACTAAAATGCAAAAGTAGGCCTTTCTCAGTTTCTTGAGAAATATGAGATTCAGAGGGAAAATAGCAGATATTGGGTGTATTCAACACTTTACAAGTAATACATTTAAACATATGGTTTTATAATTGAGGAGATTGTATGGTAGTATACTACAGATTTGAAAGTGATTTGAATTTATTTTTCTTTTATAAAAATTGTGTTTACATTTCAGGAATCATAGGTACATTATCAAAACTGATTAAAGTGTGTGTTTTGAGAATAACACCTGGCAACTGGTACTTCATTTTGTCGGAAAAGTTGGTCAATGGAGGGGTTCATATCTGGTGTGAGCTGCCTCAGGTATATGTACAACTACTGTATATGCATACATGTAGTCTCTTTTTCCATATTTGTCATACTGTAGCAAACAGCTTGAAAATGCATGATCAAGATTGATCATATATATACATTTACTGTTTTGTGAATAATTTCAGGGTCATTTCTTTGATGAGTATGCCATGGAAGGTGTGTCAGAAGAAGCCAATGAAATATTTTTAGAAATTGCGCCTGAAAACCTTATGAAAGCATTAAAGACAGCACAAAGTGCGAAATGGATAAAAATCAAACTCACAAAGAAGCATGCCCCTTGTCTAACATTTGAAGTGGATCTTGTAAGTCTTTGAATGTTTACATGATCATTTCAGAAAAAACATAAAGTTTAAAACTATGACAAGAAACATGGGCTTCATTGATCCAGGAAAAATGCAAGACAAGTGTTTAGATTTGCATTTCAAGGTTGAATAGCATATAAAAAGAAATAAAAATTTTGATATTTGATGCAGCAAAGTTTATCTGTAAGTGTGTGTGTATTTTGAATATTTCAGCCGACATTATCATCTCACTCCCGAACGGTCGTACACGATATTCCTGTAGTCGTGATTCCTCGCAGACACTGGTCAGACTATGAGGAACCAGAAGTTCCCCAGTTTGATGTGAGTGTAATACATGGTCACTGTCATTCATCCCATGAAAGCGAGCTATTTCATAATTCATATCTGGTTAAGGGTAGTCACAGTTGTATAGCATTTTAGCAGAATTTTGGCAAGGTTATAGAGATTTCTAAAATGTTGAAAATCGCTAACAATTCATTCTGTTTTGTAGGTAATGGTTATCTTTCTTGGAATTACAATGTCGTTGAAATTAACCTTCTCTATTTAAAGTATTTATACTCATATATATGGGAAAATTGTTAAATTTATGTCACCTCATTGAGTAGAGTTACTTTATAAATTACATTAGGTATATAAATTTTGGTTCACATGTGTGTTGATATTGAGTTTTACTTACAAATGCAGTTTTATTTGATTTCTAAGGTATATATAGATCTGTATGTTGTGTTGGAAGAAAAGGCTTGAAATCTACATGTATTAATGCCAATGTCAGATGTGGATATTTGTCTATTTCTAAGGTAACTATTGCCATGCCACAGCTGAAGATCTTGAAGAATGTTGTTGACAAGATGAAAAACCTCAACAATTACATGGTTTGTGAGACCAAAAAAGAAGTAGTTGTGTTTCCGATTACATCTCGAAAATAATGTAGGGTCGAAAAAAATTTTTTTTTTTTTGCTTTTGTTTTTTATTCAGTAAATATTTGTCTTGCATCACCAGGAGCAAAGTATATTCACAATAAATATGTTTGTGTGTACTGACATGTAACATCCGAGTGTTCAGTATGGGATTAAAAATAAATTAAAGCAAAAAATTGACATATTGACAACTGATTTTACCCTATTAAAAAGTATTTAATACACGAGTTACAGGAGTCTGTCTACGGAAAGCACAAAGGACGCCATCTTGGAAAATTTCGGTAATTTGAATATCAAGCCCAAACTTATTGGAGAATGAAATACAGTGTACAAGAATTTAGGGTCGGGAGAAAATGTTAGGGTCGGTCGGGTAAATTGGAAACGCACCTATTTTTTTTTTTTTTTTTTTGGCCAGATTTAAAGTAGTCCATGTTGTTGTGATACACAAAATACATGATATTGTATGTTATGTCCCCCCAAACCATAAAATATTGACATTCAAAGAAATATTGTAGTATTTGTACTATTATTAGTGTTCAAAAATAACCATAGACCAATAGAGTGAACAGACAAATGGTACTGACCTATGCCAGTTCTAATTTTGATAGAACAAATTGTCTATGCCCATTTTTGAAGTTAAAGTTATGGAAATAGAAGCAGCATAAAGATAATATATAGATTAAAGAAATTATGAAGATTTGTTGAATTGTGGTGTAACAATTGCAGCATGCTCATAGAAACTAACATTCTATTTTGCACTTTCTAAGTACATTAGAAGCAAACAACAATTTTACTTTTATTCAATGTTGTGGTCTATGCCAATTTAATAAGGTCTATGCCTTATTAAATTGGCATAGACCACAACATTGATAAGGTCTATGCCAGAACTGGTCGTGTTGGCTCAGTGGTAGAGCTCTCGCCTCGTGATCGGGAGGTCGTGCGTTCGAGCCCCGAGCTCGGCACCCGTCCGTGTCAAACCTTAGATGTGAAAATAGGTAGTGATTGCTCCTTCGCCAAGAGCTCGGCATTTTTAGAAGTGAAAATCACGGGTCTTTCGGATATGACCTTAAAAAACAGAGGTCCCACGTCGCAGCATGTGTGGCACACAAAAGAACCCTCACTGCTAATAGCCACGAGTGCTAAGCATAAGTCTAAATTTGCAGCCCTTCACCGGCAATGGTGACGTCACAGTATGAGTGAGATATTCTCGATGGGACGACAAACAACAAATAATCAATCAATCATAAGGTCTATGCCTTCTTGTTTTGACATAGATCCAAGGTCTATACCAAGTTTCCAACCAATTTTGAACACTGTTTATATTATTTTTGTCAGTGAAGGCCTCTTGTTTCTAGCTTGCTGGATCGTGGTCAAACAGAGAGCTTAGAATTATTCAATTGTATAATAAAATGCTTTATTTCTTGTTCTTAAAGGTTCTATCTGCCAATCATAATGGGGAGATGAAATTGATGGTTGAAACAGACATGGTATCAATTTCCACACATTTCAGAGACCTGGTTAACCCAGTTAGTGAGTATAAAGTGCTAGGAGATGCACATGGACTGTGAATTGCATGTTATTTTTGCTTAAGGTAAATCCCCATACCACGTCTCAAGCAATACGTTAAAACGTGATTCTCGAGTACGAACGTTATCACACGTTAAAAAACCCGATGACATTTTTGTACACCTCGTGTATGGATCCATGTCATCTATCACCATCGGAACTAATTATTACCGAGTCAAACCCCTGAATTAGAACGCCTGGACCGATATAGTAATTGCGTTGGGTGATGACACTGTTGAATCAGTTAGTATTGCAATTGCGAAATCATTAGAAACTCTCATTGGTCCATACGTTTAAGTCCGCCAAATTTCCTTTTACGGAGTAGTCAGCATTTGCACTCGTACCAGGTGTCTATAAATATCGCCGCGTGCAAAAGGGAAAAACCCAACAATTTAAAATTAATTACCTTGGATATGTTTTATGTTCGACGCAACTGTTTAATAGTTATGTCTGAAAAAGTGTAACAACAAATGCTACTCAAGGTATTTGATATTTTTGGTTTTTTCTTTAATCTAAGGTACGGTTGTAGTAATAAAATCATAAAAAACCTTTGGTATCTCAAGTATCATGACCTGAACACGTGCTTCGTCGCTTCACGGGTAGGTCTGAGTGAATGTTAATCAATAATAAATCTATCAATAAATAAAATTAAAAAAAATCCTTCTATACAAGTATAAATACGTAGCATTTGGTATTTTTGTTTTTACTTAATTCAAAGACACGGTATGTGGTAATTAAACGCAGAGATTGCATCTGAACGGAACACGTGCTTGATTCTGTGAGTTATATAGAAATGGCGAAGTGTTATTTGTAAAGACTGATTTTTAAAAAATAAATAATTTCTGGTTCAAACAAGTGAATATTGTGCGATATCTCGCACAGCTTCATATTATGTACATGTGCGATGATTTAAAAGCGTTTTTACAAAGGGTTAATTGGTCGAAAAACTACGGTTTAATC
>CAJDSM010058568.1:722-14693 GCA_903981925.1 Ostrea lurida | reverse complement strand
AGTAATCCTGTTACAGGCTTAAAATGATTGAACTTGAAATTAATGAATTGTGTAATATACAATTATATGAAAAGTCGTTTCACACCATATGTGACAAGCTATGATTCACTTTACAATAGATATGTTATAATAGCTCTTCTTGTATATTGTTCTCTTCTTATTTTTCATCACTTTTTACGCTTTGTAAAGTACTAGGGAAAGTGCTATTAAAATCATCGGATTTCTCAAGAACGAGGTCGATTATCTATCTCAATAAACACTTTCACGTTTAAAAAGCGCCCTCTTTCGCAAATGCGCATAAACGTCACTGAGTGGCAACGCAGACTTCCGTGTAAAACAAAGTACGATGGTAAAAGTTGTTGTGTTTACAAGTGCACAAATAGGTATAAATTCGAAGAGCAAACCAATGGTATTAGTTTCCTTTTTTCGATTTCCAAAGGACAAGAGGCAAAGGAGAGCATGGATAAAAGCTATCAATAGGGAAAATTGGACTCCAAATATGTTCAACTCATTTCATAGACGAGTGGCATGGGTATGACCGTTTAGATGACAATTGTAAACGCCCCGACCTTCTTTTCTCACATAAAAGTTGCACCAAACGTGACCCAGATTGCCAGAGAATCAGGTATTGAATGTCAACAATCTAAGGTATGAATATGACATTCCGGGAATTATAGGTCTAATTAAATGTGTTGATTGTAAGAATGAGTTATATGTATCCACTCATACTACATGTGTATAGTCTCAAGCTGTTCTTCCTTTCAACGCCTGCAACACACATCAATGTACACATTGTAAATTATTTCATGTTTGTGATGTTGCTTCCTTTTTGGGGTGGGGTGGGGGAGGGTGTTGTTGTTTGTGGGTTGTTTTTTTTTTTGTCTTCTCTAAATTGTCGGCTATTCTTCTACGTGTAAATAATAATGGCCCTTGTGGGCCCAAAATCAGCATAATAAATCTTAAATCTTATAGATCTGTATTATATTTTATGCCAAATATACAGATTGTAAAATTACAAAATGTTAACCAAATGTGAGGGCTTAATTTTTGTCTGCATGTAGGGAAGTGATATTAAGTAAAATAGTGACAATGTGAGTTTTGTGTGGTAAGGAATGTGACTAGAATAATTTATTTTAAGAATTAGTTATATGTATTTAAAAGTTACAAGCAATCACATGATTTAAATATATTTCAATTTCAAAATGGAATTAAAAATCTTGCATAAAGAAGCATAACCCTGGCATACTGTTCTTTAACACATAAATTCTATAGTGGACCAAAAAAAAAATGAATGCTTTATAGCTGCTTCTGTAGATTTGCTACATTGTATTTAAACAATGCACACATATATTTTCAAAGGTTTAAAAAAAATATATATCTGACACTAATACTTTTTTTTTTTTACATGCTTGTAACTTTTAAGATAAATTATTCTATTGTTGCTATTGTGTTTCAGAATCAGAGGCTGATTTGAACCATATTTCATCTTGTTTAGGGTAACGTATATATACAAAGAACAAAAAAAGCCCTGATGAATGGGATCAATTTCCTGCTAAACAGCAGCAAGTAGCATTCCTTACCACTCATTTTAATTTGTCACAAAACTCACATTGTCACTATTGGTTGTATAATGCTCATCAGATATGAAATTGTACTTCATGAATTATTCAAGTTCTACTTCACTGCAGTCTTATACACTTAAGTTATTTTATCTTATTTTCAAGGACGCTTGTAAGAAAAAGAGGGTTAATAATGTGCAGGAGGAATGTCGCAAGAGATTATCACTACATATGCATTCAGATTATTGTAATAATAATATACCTTCAGATGGCAAACCAGATGGTGGAAATGACACAGCAGATGCCATGACAACCAATTTAAGAATGCAGGTGAGATTAAAAATCGAAATTACCATCAATTTTTCTCTCATAATTTTATCTTTTAAGAATTTTTTTTTCAGTAAATGTACAATTCTCACTTATAGTGTGGTATCTGGCGCTGAAACAAATAAAGGAGAATGAAGCAAGGTGAAGCAATACAAAGATGAGTGTCCAAAGTACTGGAAAGTCTGCATACAGATCTATCTGAAATGCACAGTTATGGAGTTGAAAGCAGCAGATTTTTAAAAGTCCTTGCCAATGTATAATGTTGTATCATTATTTCTTAATTCCACAAATATTATAGGTTATGGACTTGCGCCTATAATGGTATAATACATGATTGGATTACATTATTTTTGCCTATTTTGCACATATTGCTTACATTAAACTTCATAAACCAGACCAAACAGTACAGGTTTTTGTTAACATCCCAGTCAAAACTGGGATTTTTCCCTGGTAGCGCCCCCCCCCCCCCCTTATTCTTGAAAGTACACAAAGAGATTTGATCACAAGCTGCATTTTAAAGTTGCTGGTAGATTCAGATATTAGATTTGAATGGCTCGATCTGTTTTCGATACTAATGCTTCTTTTGAATATGATTACCTTCGAAAGTGGGAACTTCAAAACAATGTTTATTTAGAAATCTCTTAAATAGTATTCTAAAATATCTCTAGGGAAGGTTGTAATTTTTTTTTCAAGATTACAACATTTAATCAAATTATATTTTAGTCAGGATTTTACATATAACCCTTACAACCCAACCTGACCAGTGGGTACAGGATTTGAGTATTACTCTCTCACATATGGACATTCATTCTGAACTAAGGAATAAAAGTAAAAGAAGGAAGAAAGTTGGACTGTGTTCCCTGGCTGGGTTTCAAAAATGTATAAATAACTCTCAAATAAGTGTTGCAATGCCATGGTTGTTACTAAAAGATCATTAATGTAAGGATTTTGTTGAGAACAGGATTTTTCTCGTATAAAGCTTCATACAGCATATATATAAATATATATATATATATATATATATTATATACTATAATATATATATATATAAAAAATAGTTAAAGGTTGAAAGTCGTCAAAACTTAGTTGATGTAATTTTTTGTAGTATTTGAGGCATCATAGTTTTAATTTTGTCACTAGTAAAATATAAAAATTGTCCTGTAGGTTAATCAAGATAAATAAAGCTTTATGAAAGTAATTAATGTCTATGATGTTCTTATTATGCCACATGTGTAAAATCTTGCACTAAATTTAACCTTGTGAAATCATCATCCTTTGAATATCATTAATATTTAGCATGCTTAGAAATTGGGTAGAATTTAAAGTAATTCTCCAAGATCCATCAAAAATAGGTAATCTTCAAGTAGTCCTTTTACAATACTTGTAACAATAGCTTCTAGATCACAAGTTTTGACTTTTCAGTTAGGATGTAGAATATTTTATTCCTAAGTTAGTTGACAAACTGTGGTATTGAATATAAAACAATATTTTTGAAAACATTGAAAAATAGAAGATTTGGGTAGATGTCAGTTCAAATCATGGGTTTTTTGATTGCAAAATATCAGTAATAAGCCTGGTGTTGCGGCAGAATACACCGCTATTTTATAACCCCAATACAAACCTTTTTTTAACAAACAAATGTTTGACAGCTGCATCAGGCGAATTAATTGATATAAATCAATGAGGATGTGGTTTCACGTCTCTTGCTATTGATCTTCTGGTAATAACCATCCAGATATTAGGATTTATTTTTTAGGAATATATGCATAATGTCATGCTATAGGGATAACGGATGAAAAATAGATGGGATGTTTGCACAAAACCACGCATCTACAGCTCACAAACCCTAATTATGCAAACATTAACTTCACATACGAAAGCCCATTGACTCATTTTTCGCAGAGAAAAAAAAAATATTTTTTCGACGTTGTATTACGCGAAAATAACGCCGTATTCGGATTACGCGTAACTTTTCGGAATTAACGCTAACTTTGCGAAATTAACGCCGTAACTTTCGTGCGATTACCAACGTAGAAAACGGCGAAATATCAGCAGAAAATATAACGCGGTAACTGTACCGCGATTTACGCCTAAACTTTTCGCGAATAAATAAACGCGAAACGTTTGCGAAAAATTAACGCGTGTAACTTTTTCGCGCAAAATAAAAACGGAACAGTTTCGCGAAAAATAACGCGTAACCTTCGCGAAATTAACGGGGAAGACGTTTCGAGCGAAATTAACCGCGTAACTTGGCGAAATTAACGCGTAAACTTTCGCGAAATTATCGCCGAATATAAAAGCAATATGAGAGGAGAGAGAGAGAATATCGGATGAGGAGAGAGAGAGTAGAGAGAAGAGAAGAGGAGAGGAGAGGAGGGGAGTGCGCAGTGTGAGAGAGAGATGAGGAGAGAGAGAGCTTGACATTATCAGATTAGCACAGACGATTTTTTCAGTTACACGGGTTGATAGAGAATCTTATATGAATCTTTCGTGCAGACGCATTCGGCCAAATTGTATGTGCAAATACATGTTAAAATTGTGATTGTCCGAAACGAGTCGACATTGTCTGCAGAAGTGCCACTCCTCATTTTTGCAGGTCGAAGGCATTCCAACACATTTTGGTTCGAGGTTCTATATAGTAGCCCGATTGGTTGCCCGAGACTTCAGTCAATAGGCCATAATTGTTTTTTGTTTTGTTATAGTCTCCACATTCATTGTGGAAATTTCATAAATTGATACAAAAACAACAATTTTGAACTTTCTTCATCGGTAATGCATGGTTAATGTTATAAATCCAATTTGTAAAAAAAAAAAAAAGCACACACGAGGAAAATATCTGTTTTTATGTTTTACTTCTAATTCTCACAATTCATCAATCGTTCCTACTATTTTGGATGAGTCTACCAATTCACGGATATTACAAGTTCTCCGAATACCAAACCCTGCTTATGATTAGAACCACTACAAGATTTCGATATCATTAAAACATGTCTGTAATCTACAATGTCTTAGAGGAAGTTTACATGTCATTACTGGAAACATTGAAAGATAAACGCGAAGTATCGCGTTTACATTCGCGAAGTTACGCAGTTATTCGCCGAACGTTTCGCGGTAATTCGCGACAACGTTACGCGTTTTAATTCGCGAAAGTATCGCAGTTTACACGCGAAAGAGTTACGCGTATGTTAATTCGCGAAGTTTTCGCAGTGTAAATTCGCGGAAAGTTTACACGTTTTATTCGCGAAAAAGTTTCGCGTTTATTCGCGAATAAAGTTTACGCGCTTGTTTATTCGCGGAGGAGTTACGCGTTTATTCGCGAAAGTTACGCGGTTTTATTCGCGAAAGTTTCGCGTAATAAGCGCGAAAAATATAAATTTTTTCTCTACAAAAATGAGCTGCACTGAGCTTTCGTAAGCCTTACAGTGTTCTATAAATGCAAAAAAAAATCAAAACTCTTTTTATGAAATTCAAACCAAAATACTTGCTGTCACATCTGGCCAAAAGAAAATGGATTGAGCTTTTGGATATCATACTAAAGAAACTGAGAGATATGTCAACAGAATACCTTTCAGGTGCATATAAGGACAGGTAAAATGCCAATGGTTCGGTTCTACGCGCCAAAGAAATACCTCGGTCGTCAGTATTTTCCCATACAAGTCTATAACCTTAAAAATACCTCCACTTTTGTACAATCGTATGACCGTTCAGCTTAAGTGGGCTGAAAACTTTTCGCGGGCGTGATTGGCCCGCAAACTTCTAAAGGAAAAAAGAGGAGATGAAATTGAAAGTATATAATAAAATAGAGGATCTGAATGAGTGCTTATGGCATAATGAATTTATTGAAATGGAGTCTACCGAATTAAATCATTTCCCGAGCCATGGGGGGGAAAATATTTAAATCGCTAGACGAATTTTCATAAGTATTCATATATTGGCCATAGCACGCAGTATAAGATGATATTTATCAACACAACTATCATTAAACGCAATTGATTTCATTTTCTATTCACACCCGATTTTCTGCGCTTTGTTATTGTTTCACCGTCTGTCAATATGTCGATTGCTTACGTCGGCTGCAAACGTCACACCTTTCGAACGTATGCCCCCTCTGACTGGATGGCAAACCGTGCATTGTGTTAGAATTCGTTGGTGCCACACATATAAGGACACCGACTACTCTGGGGTAAACGTCTTAGACCCGCCATGGATGATGTGCAGTCATGTTTTACTGTTACAGAAGCTCTGCTCGCCCGCTCTCCCTCCTCTCTGGAGCAGAATAAAGCGCAACGGGCCAGCAACTTAGAATTTATGATATGACGTACGATCCGTAGAATTCCCATTTTTATGACCTCGGCTTACGAATCTCTTATTTCCCTCTCTTCTTCACTCGCGATCCGCCCTCTCCGATCGCTATTGTACTGTGCCCCGGAAACTCGCCCTCTTTGACAACTTGTTTTTGATAAAAGTGTGGTAATAAAATCGGTTTTTTTGTATGCTTCCGTAGTGATCGTGTGTGCTGTGTGTGTGTATATATATATATATATATACTACTATACTCCTTGAAGAATCTGTTTAGAAACGTAGGTCGACCTTATACTTAATCGGCCTTCAAATATTTTATTATAATAATATATACATATATATATATTATATAATTATGGAAGTAGGAAATTAGATAGACCAGGAAAGATGATAAAAAATCGTGCTATTTAGGGAGACCGATGGTGATTACGAAGACGCATTCACTGGTCCACCAAATATTGCAAGGCTAATACATTGATTACCTTTTTAAAAATTTTAAAACACTATGGATATATATGTAGTTCAAATCTCTGTTGTCAGTAAAATAAATTTCCTCCATTAATTAAATTTTTTTCCTGAAATGTGGTTTACAAAAAGAAATTTAGTCGGGAATGCCTCATATAAGTTTGTCGAGGGTTATTTTTCTGCATTTAGGGAGACCAAGTTAAAAGTATGGAATATTACCCAAATCGGCCATATATAATTTTATGTTAAGTAAATTGGTAATTCTTGTAAATGGATGTTTCTCTTAACTGAGTTATTACGCTTTTTTAGTAGTTGAAAACTAATTAATGAAAAAGTCGCAAATTTAGACCCGTTTTGAACCATTTTGCAAGTGCTCCATGCAATATGTTCCGAATGCCTCTCGGAAAGTCTCGGATTTTTTCGAGCCATTTTGGGCGAGTTTACGGCCATTTTAGAATTTTGAGGGATTTGTGCATGCCTGGCAAGTCATCGTTTTATTGTAATATTACAACAAAATTGCACAAATACCTATTTTAACTTTATTTGTTACGCTTTTTCCTTGGTCAATTCCAATTTGAAATTTTACCGCGAATTTTAAATAGAAGTAACTGTAAATTTCGAAAGCTTCTGGTGGAGTGAACAGTTTGCTAACAATGCTACGGATGTCACAACATCCTTGGGTAGCCAAACGTCCACGGCAACACGAAAGTAACCACCAGAAAGTGCTTTTATCAAGATCACGAACTTGTAGAGGGATATTTGAACGTGTTGATTGAGTATTGTCTCCAAACTATTCCGGCTTCTTTGACGTGCTGGTCAAACAGTTTAATAGACAGAAGAGGACCTGACCTGGCAAAGTGGATTATGATTGAATTATCGATTCTGATCCCGATTGTGAGGAAGAAAACTTTATAAGATTTATTGGATACCATGATTGAACCTCCCGTAAAACACGGCATACTTCCGAAATAGATCGATGCGTATATATGCAACCCACTCCCTTTGAACATTGGCAATTGCCCCGCATAATAGACAGCTTGTTGGACAGTTCAACTTACGCCTGTCCTCTATGTAGCCAGCCTTGTACGAAGAACACAATGCACTGCACGTTCGCGGCGCGTTAATCATCTTGAGAATTCCCGCAGGTTCTCACCCGGTGCCAATAAGATATGTGCCAATCGACCTATCTATACTCATATCCGAGGAAAGTTCTACTTTCTTCCCTTCGACAACAACAACTGCTGGATATTTACTGTTCCTGGATGAGTGAGACTTGCCAGTAGAAATTGGGCTCAGAAATACATACCATTCTCAGAACTTTCTGGAGAACTTGGCGTGGAATTGTGCCCATGTCTATATATCACCATCATGAACACCGATGCATTGACCTCTGGATCCAGCTCTTCAAGACTTTTTCCCATCAAGCTATCTATTGGTTTCGAACATCACAATGACGGAAAGGGAGCTAGGACATTCTGCCTTTGGTACACTCAACACTGTGTCAGAAGCAAAGAACAGAGGGAACTATTACAGACAACAGTGTTACATTGGCAAGGATACATTTCTTTCCTTTACCAGATCAATGAAAGGATAGGTAGTTTAGGATTCTGTTTCAGTTTATTGGAAATGTTGATTGTGCTACCGGCCGCAGCTCTCACTTTCCCGTCGACACCTACCCGCGTATGGCATACTCGCACTCCTTCGCGCGATGGACCAGCTGCGTTTTCCGACTTTGCCTTTCTGACCAGATTGTGTTGCGAGGCCCTAAAATTAATGCTTGCACTCCAGATTCCTCTGCACCGACCCCACCCAAGTCGAGGAATCAACAAAAACCGGCACCCACCGAGATAGGGTACGGACTCAGGGAGGCGGCACCTACCAAGAGGTGGCACAGCGAGGAGTGCCGTGTGCCAAGGGACGGTGGCAGATTCGAAACGCACCAAGGTGAGTGTGCCATGCTGCCAAGGCAGGGGGGGCGAGGCATGGACGCGGTTGCGATGATTAGCGCAGAAGGACACGAAGGAGTAGGGCAACCACAAAAATACTGCACGCATTGAAAGGGGCAAGGGGATGGCGCCATAGAGGGAGGACAGGGAGCAGCCTGCCGAGCACTCCACTTAGACGGATGGTCCGGGTGAGAAGGGCCAGACCAGTGCGGAAGGAAGAGGCGAGGAAGGCGGAACAACGGAGAAAAACGCGAGGCCACAGGGCACAGGAGGGTGGATACGAGAAAACCCGTCCGGCTCAAAAGCCCGGAGGCCGAGCACAGCCGAAAGCGCACCCGGCACCGCAATGGGACGGCGCCAGATGGAGGGAAATGAGGCGCGAGGGACCGTGAAAACAAGAATGAACAATTCAAAGCCACCTGCGAGGAAGAAAAACCACAGAGGACCGACGCAGCGCCTGGGCATAGCAAACGCAGGGCGAATACCGGGGAAAGGGAAAACACAACCCACCAGTCACGGTGCTGGGCGCAACACCACGAGCGCCGCGAATGCATAAGCGTGAGCGAGCGAAAATGTAAGAAAGGTGGAGGGGAATCAGGCGCCACGGCGGGTGAGGGCAACACGGATGCGGACGCCGCCCCAGTTCGAGGCACCGGAGCCACCGCGGGGTGGGCCAGGGCGGGGCCAACGGCGGGGGGTAGGTCGAGGTGGGGACGGACGAGAGTGGAGCACGGGTCGGACTGGGCCGTGACAGAGAAAGGGACGGAGAGAAAGGAGGAGCCAGTTGAAGAGATAGGGTGGAGGCAATGAGGGAAGAAGCAAAGGTGGGGAGATGGACAGATACAAAAGAGGCGGAAGGAACAGGGCAAACAATCATAAGCCATGAAAACATAGACAAAAGCTAGGGGAGGCACACGACCGCGACAAAAAGCGAAGGAAGAGCAGGAGGCCATGGAGGAGAAAGCATCCGCGTGCTTGACCGGCACCCCCGGTGAACCCTGAGTGCGAAGAAATAAGAACTCGGATACCCTGAGGCAAGCGAGGAGAAAAGGACAGTAACAAAGGGGAGAAACAAAGCAGCAACAGAGACGGAGGGAGAAGGGGGAAGCGTCAAACAAGGTCGATGGTATAGCGACCGGAGAAGTGCAAAAAGGAGAGACGGGAACGAGAAGGCGATTAACCCGGCACAGCAACTTGGGGTGAGGAGTGTGCCTCGCCCCAGCAGCCCCTTGCGGGTCGTAAGGGAGGCGACGGAAATGGGGCGCATGGGGAGACTGGAAAAAAGGAGCCCCGGGGCACAGGCAGGGGGGCACGCTAAAAAGAACCCTCACGGCGGAAAAAGCCAGTGCGAAAGTTACAGCCCGGCACCCAAGGACCCGCGCCAGAAAGGGAAAAGGTTGCACGGAACGAACAACAAACAAAAGAAGCAATCAAGTCGGTGACGAGACTGGCCCAACAAAAACTGGAGCGCGGCAGGGGGCCACGAAAAAGCCCGCCTGGCAAGACCAGAAAACGCCGACACAGGCCAAAGGCCCAGCCCGGGCACCGGCTAGGGACGGCGTATGACGGACAGGGCCAAGATGACGGAAAACAAGAGACAAAACCCAACACAAGAAGGTGAGGTGGGAAGGAAGAGGAAAGGAAATGCCGTGGAGAACAATAGGCACACTACTAATACCAGGGGTATAGAAAACGGTGGAGCCGGCAGGAGGAGGGGTCAAACCCCTTCGGATGGGGGGGCAAAGACACATCAGCCGGGGGGAAAGGGCGCAAGGGGCAAAAGGAAGACCAGCCCGCAGCAAAGGGGAGAGAAGACAAAGGCAAAAAAGGGGTCAGGAAAAACGCTGCAAGAACCACGCCAGACAAAGCTGAATAAGGGAAGCGGCCTAATGTATAGGAGCAAGGGGGGTCAAATCAGACTCCCGGGGACGAGGGAGGCCACTAAGGGAGCAAAGGGGGACAATGGATGGTAGAGGGAATCGGTGTGAAAACGCCGAAGAACCACGGGACAGGAAAGGTGGAAAGGATGAGTGAAGCTGACGGAAGTAAGAGAATGTCACAGGTGGCAAAGTCAGACCCGGGACTGATGGGGCCACCAAGAGGGAGTGCAAAGGTGGACTAGATAGAGAGGAACAGATCGGGTAAAGCGGTCAGAACACTGGCCAGGAGAGAAAGCTGCCGAAAGAGGAGACAAGGGTCAGAACATGCCCCGGGAGAGACCACAAAGGGAGCAAAAGAGGAAAAGCGAAAAAGCGGTGTCAAGAAACACAACCAGAGAAGCTGAAGGAGAGGAGACCTGCCAGAGAGAAGAGAGGCAAGGTGGTAAAGATGACCCCCGGACGAGGGCCCCAAGGGGAGCAGTGTACAGTAGGATGAGGGGAGGAAAATGCGGCTGCCAAAACACTGGGCCAGAAAAGCGCCGAAGAGGGGAAGAAAAGGGGGGCAAAGCATTGACCCTACGGAAGGCACAAGGAGGAGCAGAGGGGAGCAGCAAATAGATAGGCGAAAGCGTGTAAAAGGTTCGGGATGGAACCAGACAGGGGGGAGATACCGGAAAGCGGCCGGAGAGGGGGAGAGGTTAAGTGTGGAAAGAAAGCCCCCCCCCCTCCGAGGGCGTGGGCAAATAGGAAAAGGCTGACGAACGGCGCGGAGGGAACAGGCCATAGAGCAGGGCCCAGGCCGCGTGGTCAAATATGTAGTACGAAAAGACACGCACAAGCGGAGGAAAAAGCAACAGGTCAAGAGTACGGGGGTGTAGGAAGCGAACAGGTCATAGATAGCGACCGGAGAGGCGAGATCGATACCCGACAACAGAAGGGTGAGGAGGGCCGCGCGTTAAAACCCGTCACACGCCGGTATGCTCAGTGCGAGCGAAATCAACCGGAAAGTGGCGAGGAAGATGGTGAAGCAAAGGTGTTGGAGGGGCAAGCGGGACCGTAAGCGCGCCGGTGCCTCTCCTCCGGGGGTGGAGAGAAACGAACCCGAGCTTCGACAACGTGTGCAAAAATGGCGCCACATCGCAGCACGACATGGCGCCGTGGACGATGACGCAAAGCATACGGCGGTGGAGGGCGGGGAAAGCGAGGCCAACGAGCAACAAAAAAGCATGGGGAGGAGAAACGAAGCGACGCAAAATCACGGGCGCGAGATAAGACCTGGGCAGTTTACAAATGGCACCAAGGTCAAGCGACGAGGTGCATACCCTGGGGAGAGGGAGGCTACGAAGACCAAGACCCAGCCACACGCTCATGAGCACGGCACAGAAGAGCAGAGGTTGACAGACGGGAACCCTGAGAGGCCCCCACCCAAACCCGCGAGGGGGGGCGAGAAACCAAACGAACCGCGACAGAGCGGCCAGGAAATAGCCACAGGTTCGGTGCAAGAAAGAAAGAGGGAAAAGAAGTCCCGAGGATATTGGCAGGAAAAAGATGATCCCCATGGGGCCCCACATGACCCCGAGGGCAGAGTGGAACCATAAACTGTCGGTAGCGCCGAGAGGCAGGAAGCTGCGGCCCATGTGGCCGGGAGAAAAAGAGGAGGGGTGAGGGGGGGCCCAGAGATAAGCAAAGAGGTAGAAACCCAAGTGTGGTGTAGCCCAAGGGAGGCCCACAGAACCCCCAGGGGTTCAGGGATGAGGGAACTCAAACGAAGCGCGGCCTTTATGTAGCAGAACAAGAAGCCAGAGGATAAGGGCAACATGGTCAGGGCAAGGGGAGACCGATGGAGAAGAAGAAGGGAGCTTACCAGATCACCTTGACTAATGATACTGTGATGCCTCACGATAGCGTTAAGCCGCAGCCGTAACCCCCAGGCCATTGTGTGTGGGGGTACAAAACTGGTAAGCATCCGCAGGAAGTTTCAGAAGTTTTACTATTAGCTCTGGCCCAGCTGGCGGGCAAAAGAGTGGTGAAAGGGCTGGCCGAAGAATCGATGAGAAAACTGGGGGTATCCCTTTGACGTGGTGCCCAGCGGACCACCGGGGGCAGGAGTGACAACTTGAAGAATCGTCTCCGCGGAGAAGTCAGTGATAGCGCTCAGGTACATTAGGCGTCACCTTGCTCCGTGGTGTGACAAGAGGGTGACGACAGAAAGACATTGGGAAAAGTCGCCCAACTAAGTCAGTATGGAATAACGGGGGATGTACCCGAGTGGGTGTGCCCCAGCGACCCGGGTGCAGTGGAGGTAGTAGACAATTACTGAAATGAGCATCTCTTGTAAGCAGAACATGCTCAGAAGAAAGGCACGTGCTGGCCCTCATGGGTCTGGGCGAGAAGTAGAGTGGTGAAGAGGACACCAGTACTCGTAGTGGTGTTTCAAGTGTTACAGGTTCGGGGTGGGGGCGGATCGGGGAGGCGCCCCTGTGTGGCATTTGGAGGCCTTGGGTGTCCGTGTCAGTGAACAAACGGGAAAGCCCCGGGACCCAAGAGAGGGGTGGGAACAAAAGAAGCAGAAGGGCGAACGAATCATACAGGACAAAATGCTGAAACACCGGGTAGGTGAGGAGGAGGAAAGACGGAGAAAACGAACATTGGCCGGCCGTTAAGTACCAGGCCAACCTTCAACCCGGCGGGGGGATGTGGAGAGGGGGTGGTAGGCACCGGGAGAGCGTCAGTCAGAGAGACGGCACCACGTGCAGGGAAGGCGGGGAAGGTGGACAGTGAAGGGTCCGTCGTTGGAGCGGCGGTGGAGCAGGAGGAGCGTGTAGATAGCGGAGACACACAGTGTCCACGAGCTTTCCATGATGGTGGGTACTAATGGCGGTCCGGCCCAAAGAGGTAGGATTAGGGGTGTGCGGCCGGGAAAAATAGGTATTCAGGAATGTGGAGCCGCACCAGGGCCGGTGGAAGACTGACGAATTGAGCGTGAGCCGGCGAGCGTTAGGTCGGAGCGTCCACACCTCTGACACAGATGGACCTTCACAGAAGCAGCGACAAGTATATCGAATAACAGGACCCCCAGTTCTCCGTGCGCCTAGTACAATCACGTCACAGAGGCGGGGACGAGGCCAACTGCTTAACAAATACATGAGCTGATTGCGAGCTAGTGTCGATATTAAGCAGTGAGTTCCCTGTGGAAATTAGTAGTTGCCACAAAGGCGACGCGCAGATAGATCCAGGTTCGGCGAGACAAAGAGCACGAAGCAGATGGGACCGATGGGGCAACCCTGGGGTAGACAGTCATGTGCCACATAAGGGACACGGGGAAGGCTCCAGCGTGGTACGACTGACGTCATGTCGACGAAGGTCCAATAACAGGACGGGGTGAGTCCGGTGCCAGCTAGGAGGCGAGTACTTCCGCCAGAGCATCGTGTAGACCTCACCCTAGCTGTGGGTCGGAGGTCTCAGTAGGTGGCTCCCCTTCATAAGACACAC